>PVIA01016342.1:0-19311 GCA_004024845.1 Tonatia bakeri | reverse complement strand
CTCTCCTTATCTTTAATCTTGGGTAATGTAATTATATGTGCCTTGGTGTGTGCTTCCTTGGAGCCAGCTTCTTTGGGACTCTGAGCTTCCTGGACTTCCTGGAAGTCTATTTCCTTTGCCAGATTGGGGGAGTTCTCCTTCATATTTGTTCAAATAACTTTTCCATTTCATGTTCTTCCTCTTCTCCTTCTGGCAACCCCAGGATTTGGACATTGGAATGTGTTCTCAGAAGTTTTTAAGACTCTTGTTTTTTTTTTTTTTTTAATTCTTGTTTTTTCGTTCTGTTCCAGTTGAATGTTTATTTCTTCCTCTGCTTCAAGCCATTGACTTGAGTCCTGGTCTCCTTCTCTTCACTATTGGTGTCCTGTATATTTTTCTTTATTTCACTTTGCATAGCTTTCACTTTTTCTCTATTTTGCAACCATACTCAGCCATTTCTGTGAGGATCCTGATTACCAACATTTTGAACTCTGCATCTGATAGGTTAGCTATCTCTCTATTGCTTAGTTCTATTTTTGGAGTTTTGATATATTCTTTCATTTGGGCCATATTTCTTTGTCTTGGTGTGCCTGCTGTGTAGTAAGGGGTGGGGCCTTATGTATTTGCCAGGGTGTGCAACCCACTTTGCTGGATTTTGGTACTGTAGGTGGAGGCAGTGTCTGAGAGGGAACAATGGTGCTTGCTGGGCTCTTGGCTGGCTTTCTGTCACTTCCCCTGTTATCCACAAGCAAATTGGGCCCTTCTGGCGCTGATTCCATGTTCAGTGGGCTTGTATATGTTCTAGGACCCTGTGGGTCTCTGCAACAAACTCTCCTGTGAGGCTTGGAGTTTTTCTTACTACCACAACCCCCACAGTTTTTGCCTCAAAGGTTTTGAGGTTTTCTTTTTCCACTCTGATACCTTGGGTTGTGCAATCTGTCCTGCCCCCAGTTGTTCCTCTTGGTTCTTCTGCATGCAGATATGGGACTGTCCAGTCTGCAAGCTGTGGTCTTACTTGCTCTGTCCTCCAGCCACTGCTTTGCCATATGTCCTTTCCACCCTGGCTGTCTGTCTGTCTTCACCCCTTCTACCAGTTTGGATGAACATTTTTGCTTTAGCTCCTTGGTTGTCAGACTTCCATACAGTTTGATTTTTTGGTAGTTCTGGTTATTTTTTTTTATTTGTTGTTGTCCTTCTTTTTGGTTGTGGGAAGAGTCAAAGTGTATATACTTATGCCTCTGCCTTGACCAGAAGTCTTATTGTATGACTTTTTTCATAGCTGCAATTCATCTCATTAGCACCACATTTCCAAATATTATAGCAGTGTTTTTAAAATTGCAACCTGATGGAATATGCCTTGACTCCACCACGTAAAAAATCCTCAGCAATATGTTTCCCTCCTTGGATTTTATTTAAGTGGAAATATGTAAAAAATAAATCCATTTCAACATTGTCATTTATTTATACCCTACCTTCTTCACCAAAGATGATATGGAGTATTGTGTTGTGTTCTGCAAAGTTCATAAACATAAGACTTTTTTCAAAAATCTGTTTTTGTACAATCTCACAATAGACAATGTACTGACCAAATATGCTATATATTAAAATTCACATTGAACATTACATTTATCTCAAGTTGCAATTTTTCCCACTTTTGCCAAAGACTTCTGGAAATGTTATGTTAAAAAGAACAGACTTTCAATGTGAGTAACAGGTTAACAAAATGAAAGTTGCTATAGAAACAGAATGCACACTTTAGAAAATGGAACTGCAAGGAGAAATTATATTTATTTGCTGCATTGAATTGGCAAAAGCTTATCAATATATAATCCCAAAGTCTGTTTCAGATAGGTTGGTAGCTCCTAATGGCAATATTTCCCACTATTTTTTTGAGTTTTAAGAGTGTATATAATAAAAAATGTTTAGCCAAGAGGCAGGAAGAAACAAAGATGGCTATTTTATGGATTCCTGCACCACTTAGCATAAACAAAATTAGGTTTGTTAGGGTAGGACCCTTGTGTCTCCTTAATGCTGTTTTATTTTGATGTCTTAACCATTAATATTTATAGTGTTGCCAGAATTATTCATGGAAGAGTTCTCAACACTATTCATGGAAGAGTTCTCAAATCTCATAGAATTATCATTTATTTACATAGGGTTTGGTGCACTTGGTTTGTTCTGAGCAGTAAGCTGCCAGTGTACTTAAGCAAAGCTTTAATGATTGGCTATCTCCTGTTTAACTACATTCTTAAGAGATATTTCATTTAGCATTGCCCTCCAACTGCAACTTTTTACTGGATGTTGGTATGATTTGACCATATTCTATTAAAGAGGAACAAACAGCAGTTTTTTATACAACATGCCTCACTCTGCTTTTATAGCCTAAACTTTTCATGCAGTAAATCCAGACACTACACAATCATTAGGAATATGTAAGATTACTTGGCTCCATAACATCCTCTCCCTAGGGTTCAATCTGTGCTATAAAACAAGCCACCACAGAAAACATACATTTATTCTCAGCTCTCTGAAAGCCAAAAATGCTTGTAAATGAATTATTTCTTTCAGGAAAGTCATAGGTAGTTTGTATCGAATGTTTTGCTACCTTTCATCCAGATGGCTGTTGCTTCTTCCCTGCTCACCTTTAAATTGCAATTTACCCTCTTTCTGAGCTCATTAATAATGTAGTCTCTGGTAAATGCATAGAAATTAATCGAGATGACTATTCTGCAGTTGCTAGAACCCAGCTGGTTTATGCAGTGAGGTTATGCAAAGCTCTAACTAGGTAGCTTTTTCCCTCTCATAATTTTCTTCAAGAAATTTTGAGAGGATTGTAATGAGTACTGCTGTGGAGTTCATTGAAGTCACCTTGGGACTCCCATATTCTCATCCTGTTCTCCCAGCTCTTGGCTCCTCCTTATGGGAGAGAGTAGTAATGGTAACAAATAGGGCTGTTTGAGTTAGACAGGAAACATGAATAGGCTCAGACTTAATTGCTTCTCTACCAGAGAAAAGAATTTTCTCCAAGATATGGAAATAACTCTCTGGCAAAAATGGAATCCACATAGATCAGGGAGATTTTCTATCCTTATGGTATTCCAGACTTACAACAGTAAAAATGACCTTTCTTTTTGCCTTGCTCCCAAAGAGCAGTTCTGACAATAAGAACAAGTCAAGTTCTGTATCGACAACACCTGCTGAAGACCAGGCTACAATGAAGCAAAGGCTTTGTTTATTGAGCCTTGACTATACAGTGGGAATTGTGCCTTATCTTGTGTTTTAGCCCATTCCATTTCTACAACAGCCCTGTGAGGTAAGAATTATTCTTATAATGGTTAATCATATTTTTCACCCCAGTTCTTTTGAATGATGGTTCTCTTTATTGTTGAACAGAGAATGAAGAACTACTGAATTTCCCTTTTTCTGTCATTTTTTAATGCGATATCTTCCTCAAGCAGAGTTCCTAGTCATTTTTACTTTATGATGTTGCCCTAAAAATAATAGTTTTAAATTTCTCATTTTATGGTATTTATCTTTCAATTTATATCAGGAGTCAGTGTGGCGTAACATAGACAGAGGTCAACAAGTTTACAAAGAGCCAGATAGTAAATACTTTAGGTTTTGTAGGCTATATTTTTTATCTCAACTCTTCTGTTATGGTATGCAAAAAAAGCATAGACAATAGATTAAGGAATGGGCATGGCTGTGTTCCAATAACACTTAAATTACAGGAGCAAGACGCGTACCCATAAAACTTAGTTTTATGATATTTGGATTAAAAAAAAACTGTCAGGAGATGTGCTGCAAAGAAAAGTATCATGGCCAACTGCCAGTGACCGTGGAACGCTGCTGATTTGCTCATTGACCCACGAGAAAAACATACACAGGAACACCCAAGTTCTGTGGGGAAGTAGGGACAGAATTCGGCCACTCTCTCTAGTGGGGAGTACACTGGGCCACGCTCCCTAGGGGAGAGAGCCCCTAGGGGAGAGCACCCTGTTCTCCTGTCCCAGCAGGCCTTTATTGGGTTCATTTGCATAAGAATTCAGGTAAAGCCCATTACTCATTGCCAGGAAGAAAGTATCAAACAATAGACAACAAGGAAGTCTGAGGTCTTATTTTGAGTCGGGGTCAAAGAGCTGTAAAAGACTTTGAGGAACAAACTTACTTCCTCCTTGGACCCTTCGCATTCAATTGAGAGCATTCTAAACAAAGCAGGTTTCACAGAATTTTACATATTCTTTCTTAGGCCTGATCACCCGGGAACCCTCCCTTTCTAGTACAGGGCTGCACCACCCTATCATTGTTTCAGGCTTAGGTGGAGCAAGGGGAACTAAGGCAACCAAGAGATAAGGGGATTTTCTCACAGACCATGAGCACTCAGGCTTTGTCAAAGCCAAGGGGTGAAGGTCTATCTTTGCCGTGGCCCCCAAAGCCTTCCTTGGGGGCTTTTCACGTGATCGTGGGTGTCTTAGGTCATTCCTCCCTTGGGGAATCTTACCCGTCATTGGCTAACCAACCAAGCATTGGTGTCCAGGTAGGGTGAAGTAAAAGGAGCAGAAGCGGCACTCCTGCCAGGGAGATAAGCTTTTCTCCTTGCTGGCTTATGGTTCCAAGGTCATTCCCTCAGCCTTAGCCTAGGTGGGGGTTACAGCTTTTGATACCAGTCAGGGCAGTTCCCAGCAGAAAAGGGGTGGTCATCAAGTGATTAATTTCCAGGATGATGTTATTAGTTGTGGGATGTTGGGCAAGTTGCTTTATTTGTTTGAGGTTTAGTTTCCTTTTCTGTAAAACAATGGTTATTGCTTTCTAATGGGATTATTGTGAGGATTAAAAGAGAAAAACATATCCTCTTGGACTTGTCCCCTCTTTCAGTTTGGTTAACACTATTTGATTGTTTACAATGTTCTAGGTTTTCTGCAATATTCATGATACATCGTACCACTTGTACCACTCCCCAGGAATTCAAGGAACATTAACTCTATATCAGAGGATAAAGGAGGGCTTAGATGGGAGGCATTCAAGGTCAACCTTGAAAGATGAGTAAATTTTTTAGGTTGAGAAGCAAGACAACATTCCAAGTAGAGATAACAACAGGAGCACAGACATAAACACTTTGTAGAATTGTACAGTATTTCAGGTAATTGTGAAAAATAGTCCAGTATAGCTGGAGAAAATGGTTATGTATGGTAAGGTACATACTAGTAGACTCTACCTAATATACACTCCCCTTCTTTTTTACTCATAATTCCATGATTTTGTCCAGGACTGAAAATAAACCCAGGAAAAATACTCAGCCCCCAATCTTCCTTGTAGTTATAGGTGGCCATATGACATAGTTTTACCCAGAGATGTAGGAAGATGCTCCTGGGGAGGGCTTCTTTTTCTGGATTAATTGAAAACAACTATATAGGAGAGGCTTCCTTTTGATTTGCAATGTGGATGTAACACTTGGAAACTCAGCAATGCTTTTGCAATCATGAAAACAAAAGCCACATATTGACAGTGACAGGTTAGAAAGACAAAAGAAGCCTGTGTTTTCTGTGGTACTTTTGAGCCACCACATCAGCCCTAATGATCTATTTTTAGACTTTTGATACATGAGAAAAAAATAGTTCCATTATTTAAGCCACTGTGTATTGTCTTTTCCATTGTTCACAGCTGAATAAAATTTACAGACTGATACAGAGTTAGAAGTGATAGGAAAGATGCTAAAAAAGTAGATTAGGTTCAAATTATAAAGAGTGATTAATGTTATACCTTGGAGTTTAGACCGTATTTTACAGATAAGTGAGAAACAGCAAAGATTTTTTAAGCAAAGAGATATAAAATAATGTATTCAACTAAACTCTAAGTATATATCAGGTATTGTGGGAAATAGACAAAACAACAAGACATGCTAACAAACATAATTGTTATAAATAATGATGTCTTATGAAGGAAACAAATGGTTTACCTAAAGAGTAATTAAAGTGGCCTACTTTAGATGTGGTAGAAAGGCCTTTAGATGTGGTAATAACAGAGCTCAGAACCAAAAGATGAGAAGTTGGTTATACATGTACTGATGATAATAACATTCTAAGTAGAAAGGTCAGCATTTGCAAGGACCCAGAAGCAGGAAAGAGTTTAGCAGTTTCCAGGAACTTTAGAAGCTCAGTGTAGTAACAAAATAGTCATGGAGATGTAAAGTACAGCATACAGAATATACTCGATAGTATTGTAACAACTATGTAGGTGTCAGGTGGTAACTGAAAATATTGTGGGGAACACTTTGTAAAGTATGTGATTACCTAACTACTAAATCTAATATAAAATAATAATGAATGCAAACTTTAATTGAAAAATAAAAAGTAAAAAAGAAACCCCATGTGACTAGAACTTATTACCCAAATTGGAAGTTGATGGTTTGAGATGACATTGGAGAGATGGATAGCATATTTTAGGCTATGGCAAGGAGTTTTAAGTGGAACGGGAAGCTATTGAGGGGTTTGAAGTAAGTGACATTATTCAAGTAATGTTTTAAAACAGTGTTCTTGATATGTAGAAAATGGATTAGAAAGGAGAAAGAGTAGAATGGTGTAGACCAGATAACATTGTTTGTAGTAGTCTAGGGGAAAGATGGTAGAGGGATGATGGTGGTCTAGGCTAAGGTGGTGATTATGAAGGTGGAGAAATGTGGATATTTGAGGTACATCAGCATGGGCTGTTATATGCATTGAACATAGGACATTAGGGGAAAGGAAGAATCAAAGATGACTGTCTCTGAATTGGTCTTCTGAATTGAGAATGATGACACTTATTGAGATGAAGATTGTGGGAGAGGATACATGTGGATGGGAATTTAATTGTTCTGTTTTAAAAATGTTTTGTTAGAGATGCCTATGAGACATCCCAGTGGAGACATCAAGTAGGCTGTTGGATATGTAGGATGTGTGAGTCTGAGATTTAGAGAATTTCTCTGGTTGGAGATAAAATTATGACTCATAAGCAAAATTATGATATTTTAATCCAAGAGAATAAATGAGCTTGTTTTGGAATATTTTATAGAAAAAGAGAAGATCTGAGGTCTGTTTGGAAGAGATAAGTGAATAATGGGTTATAGAGAAGAGAGACTAAGAACAGGGAAAGGAGCTCAGAAGTTGTTGGAGTGGTTTTGAGTGAGAAGTAAGGGAGGTCTAATGCTCAGTAATTATCTGTAGTTGTTGCTTAGTAATTATCTGTAGTTGTTTTGAAGCTGGTGGGATATTAGACAGTGTCCAGAATAGTCATGTGGGTTATGGGGTGCTTTTAGAAGGTTATAAACCTTCATAGGAATGTAACAGTGGAAAATTTTAACAGTGGTGAATTCTAACCCACCCACCATTCTTTTAACATCATTTCCTTAGGTGCTGACTCTAATATGCAGATTATAAATAAATAGCATGTTTGTAATACTAAGAACTAGCTTAGAAGGATACAGAACCTGACCTTCGGGCATCCCAGTTACAGGAGAATTGCTGACCTTCAACCATGGATCTAGGATGATGTGAAGCTGAGATGTGAAGCCAGGATAACTAAACCTGGATGATGCACTGTAGACCATTACTTGCCTTATCAGAATGGACTATGCTTGTCTACACATAGAGAGCTTTGCAACCCCTCCCTTGAGCTCTTTATTCTGTTCCCCTCTCCCTCCTTATAAAAACCTCTGCATTCACTGAGAGGGGAAGATGGGCTTTGTGACATGAGTCCCCCATCTTTCAGGTGGCTAGCACCTGAGAATAAGCCTCCTTGCTTTACATCAGCACCTGCCTATTGAGTATTGGCTTTTGTAGCGGCAGGCAGTCAAACCTGTTTTCAGTTACAAGAATAGCAAGGGGAGTTTCTTGTGTCTTGTGCAATCCTTGGTCCATGTTGCTTCTGTCATCCACAGCTGAATGTTCCCATGGGAAACTTTGGGAAACAAGAAAGCCTTACTTTCAGTTGAGGTATATTGGGGGTCTTCTATTTTACTGAACCATCTTCACAAAAACTTTACATTTCTAGCTGTGTCCATTGTTGTCTTTCTGTGGATCATATTACTGATTCACTGTTTAAATGAAATTGCTGCAGAATCCTTGGCTTCTGATAGCAGAGTTGGTAAGGGGAACTACAGAAACCACAAAGGTATTAATACCAGAATGCTAGAATAACAAGTAAATTACGTTTGTGGAAAAACAAACAAACAAACAGAAACAAACGTGTAACTAGGAAAAGGAAGAGGTGTTTCAGTGAATTATGTCAATTGTCTCCTTAACTCCATACAGTTTGGCTTCCTGGATTAAATATTGGAAATGGTAACAGTTATAATTCCCTAGTTTCATCTGGGTCAAAGATATTTGGGGTATTATAGCAGAAAATTAAATTATAATATCCAGTCTGGGTAGCAATAAAAATAGAGACCAAATCTGTTTCTAGGCAAAAATTGAATACTTTTGCATTTTTGATGTGAAATGGGGGGGGGGCATAGGAATTAAGCAGAAAAAAATTATTTGCCTTTTATTTTAGATTTTGTGAGTGGCAGTAGATTTTTAGAACAGTAAGAATTTACAAAATGGGAGGTTTTAAAATAAGGATGGAATTGGTGGCAATGATGATAAAATTAAGTAAAGTTCTATCTTCACTGATCTTACTTAAAAAAGTGGATGAAGACTACCTGGGTCCATATTAGAATTTTAATTATGAGTAACTGTGGTTTAAATTTTGTGTACTAAATATTTTCCTTTACTCACAGCTCTAACCTTGGAACTCTGCGATCTGTGCCTCTAATTTGAATTTTCAAAATATTTTCAGAAAGAGCCACTCAAAAATAATTTTTATCATTGGTTCAGATGCAGTTCAAGCAGAAATCATAAGTGTTTCAATGAGGCATAAAACACCCACTGGTTCAGGTGTACAAAAAGCAATTTCTTTTTGAACCTTCTGTTTGATACATGAATATTTGGTTGCATAGATGTTAGTCAGGAGGTGTTTGTTTAAGTATAATTAAGAAATAGATTGCTATATGTCATCATTTTCAAGATAACCCACAGTTCCTAAGTATACCATTTAAAATGGTATTGTGACAATGTGACTTAAGTGGTAAATAATTAACTTGATAATTATAGATACAATTTTTCCTAGAAAAAATATGCTTCTTAAAACTAAGACAGGGAACTTAGCCTTTCCAACATTACAAATCTTGTGGCTGCCAGAAGGGGACACATGTATATGTTTACAACAATGGGAGAGCTAATAAGTAAGGAAGGTTTTGGCAAATTTACTCTTTCCTGAAACTTTAGTAAAAGAAATAGTATAGAAGCATTTTTGAAAGTTGCACAAAGTGGGGAGGGTCATAAAGAATAAATGAACTTTAGTTAAAAAAAAAAAACAAATTCCAAAGTGAGTTAGAAGACGGTTTAGCACAGATAGCCTGTATTAGTCTGCTCAGGCTGCACAAAGCACCACAGATTGGGTGAATTAAGCAACAGAAATTTATTTTCTCACAGTTCTGGAATCTGGAAGTCCAAGATCAAAGTTTCTGGAAGATTCAGTTTCTGGTAAGAGATTCCTTCCTGGCTTGAAGATGGCCACCTTCTGTGTGTTCTCACGCAGTGTTTCCTCAATGCGGTATTGCAAGGAAGGGAAAGGAAGAAACTGAGCACAAACTCTCTGGTTTCTTTTGATTAAATACTCTAATCCTATCTGATCAGAACCCCACCCATATTATCTCATTTAACCTTAGTACTTCTTTAAAGACCCAACTCCAAACACAACCACAGAATGAATTGGGGCTTCAGCATGAATTTGTGGGTAGGGGCACAAACATTCATTATATAACACAGCTCAAGGGAACAATAAGTGTTGGAAGAGCCTCACTTCAGAGACTGAGGGCAGGACAGATGGAGGTTTCCCAGTCTCTGTATAACCAGCTCAGACCTTTTCAGGCTGGGAGAACTATTAAAAACAGAAGCCCCTTTTCCTACCCATTGCCCACTTGACATAAGGAAACCTGGCAGTAAGCTTACATGAGAAGATGTTGTGAAGCCAAACTGTGGACAGTTCAAAAAGTGACAGTTAAATGGACTTCACAGGATCACATAGAACTTTCAGATAAAAGTGTATTAAATCCATGAGTGAAGATCTAACAAGAAAAATGCAAACCTATGAAATTGCTAGTTCCTGTGAATTACTTGTGTGAGAACTGTCTAGGACCTACTAGAGGCCATTTAACAGTGTCTGTAGGTGGTTTTAACAAGGATAGAAGGGTTGGCCTAAAAAGCAGGGCTTCCAAACCATAGACGTAGCCCTTGGTTGCAGGGGTGGTCCTAAGCATTGTGATCTCCACCCACTAGATGCCAGTAGCAGTCCCCACAGAGTTGTGACAAACGAAAATATCTCCAGACATTTACAATATTGAGAACCACTGACCTAAAGCCATGGTTACCAGTGGCCTAATAAAAACAATAATTTATAAGGTTAACAGAAACACTAAATAAAGCCATAGTCCATGATAATGCTGAAAAGGAAGATGTAATATAATGTGCTACAGGAAAAAGTCAAGCCAATATGAGTCGGTTGATTATTACTCAGTTTCTCACAAAATAGGAGAGATTAACACATTGTTCAGTTAAAGAGAAAGTTAATATTGATTCATTATTTAATTGTGCCATACTGTTTCTTACTAGGTAGTATAAGAAGTTATTGTATTCACACTATAAATGTAATTGGATACTGCAAAAAAATATTAACTCTTAGGGCAGGGTATAAATTAAGAGGTTTAACTCAGGGCTGAAGCCTGAGTCCTTTTTGGGCTTACTTGGGAAACTGACCTTCAATATGTTCTTTCTGTAAACACTTAAGTGCATGCTGGTATTTTCATTTCACCCAAGATGGAGGTATAGGTAGAAACCCTTCACTTCCTCACACAACCAAAAGGAGGTTAACAACCAATCCAAAATCAATAAACAACCAGAAGTGCCAGAAAATCAAACTGCATGGAACTCCAACAACCAAGGAATTAAAGAAAAAGTCAACCAGAACAACCAGACCAGTAACAACCTGTGGTGAGGTGGTGGACCATGTGGGTGGGGCTGGCTGAAGGTGAAACTCAGACTCAGAGTAGAATGTGGACTATGGCGGACATTGCTGTGGTGGAAGAAACTTCCAGTCTCATACAACAGTTCATTGAAAAGTGGGCTAGAGCTGAGCAGGTGAGCTGCATTTTCCCCTTTCTGAACCCTCCCCCACAGGCAGTGCCACAGCACAACCAGGAGGGTTGCCCTGCCCTGGTGAATACCTTAAGGCCCTGCCCCCTTACAACTTAACAAGGGCACCAAGACAAAGAAATAGGGTCCAAATGAAAGACCAGAGCAAAACTCCAGGAAGAGACCTATTTGATGAGGAGGTAGCCAACCTATCTAATGGAGAATTTAAAGCCCTGGTAATCAAAATGCTCACAAATCTGATTGAGCTTGGTCAAAAAATGAAAAAAGGAAATGAAAGGTACTCCAAATGAAATAAAGCAAAATATTCAGGGAACCAACAGTGACAGGAAGGAAACTAGGACTCAAAGCAACGATTTGGAACAAAAGGGAAAAATAAACATCCAACTGGAACAGAATGAAGAAACAAGAATTCAAAAAAGTGAAGAGAGACTTACAAACCTCGGGAGAGCCTGAAATGTTCCAATACCCAAATTATAGGGGTGCCAGGAGGAAAAGAACAACAGCAAGAAATTGAAAACTTATTTGAACAAATAATGAAGAAGAACTTACCGAATATGGCGAAGGAAATGGACTTCCAGGAAGTCCAGGAAGCTTAGAGTCCCAAAGAAGTTGGACCCAAGGAGGAACACACCAAGGCACATCATAATTGCATTAGCCAAGGTAAAAATGAAGGAGAGAATCCTAGAAGCAGCAAGAGACAAAGAGACAGTTACCTACAAAGGAGTGCCCATTGGACTTTTAGCTGATTTCTCAAAAGAAACCTTGCAGGTATGAAGGGGCTGGAAAGAAGTGTTCCCAGTCATGAAAGGCAAGGACCTAAATCCAAGATTAATCTATCCAGCAAAGCTTTCATTGAGAATAGAAAGGCAGATAAAGTGCTTCCCAGATAAGGTCAAGTTAAAGGAGTTCATCATCACCAAGCCATTATTACATGAAATGTCTAAGGGACTTATCTAAGAAAAAGAAGGTTAAAAATATGAATAATAAAGTGACAACAAACTCACAACTATCAACAAATGAGAGATTCAAGAAGATGGCGGCCTTGTTGGAAAAATCGTGATCCCCTTTCCCAGTGCACAGGGGAGAATTTGGCCAATCAGAGGAGGAACAGACCAGGAGACCACCGACATTGCAACATTTATGAAAATAGGACATCAAAAGTTATCCAGACATTGAATAAATGGACGGTAAGAGGACTGCTTCGGGATAATAAGGGCCCTGGGATAGGCACGGAGAGCAGGCCTGGTACTCCTGGGTCTGTCTCAGGGCATCCAGGAGACCAGAGTCACCGCTCCCTCCCCAGACAACAAGGATTGAGAAGCAGCAGTGGAGGTCTTGTTGCTTGAAGGCACAGAGTGCAGAGTGAGGAATGAGAGACAGAAGAGCAGGGGCTGTGGGCACTCGCAAACTTCCCGGGGAAGAGTGAGTACCCCAGTCTGCTTCACCAAGGGAGGCCTTGCTGTGCATGCCCCCAACCCGGTGAGTGTGTGGTTTTTGGGAAGACTGAGACCCCAGGGCTGTGAACAAAGGAAGGGCTTCTGGAGCGGGGGTGATCTCCTGCGGGCATGTGCCATGCTGGGATACCTCACTTTCAAACGGTGAACCCAGAAAAGACACAGCACTTCACAGGTTCTTGGGGCCCATGGCAGTGTCAAAGGGAAGTACGCAACCCCTCCCAAACCCCGGAGTGTGCACTGTGAACCCCGAGGGGAAGTGGTGCTTTGTGCAAACATAGAGACTGCCAGCACAGGGCCAGCAGTGGGGAAGCACTCGACTCCTCACAGTCCCCAGAGAAAACCATGAACCCAGAGGAGAGGCAGGAGCTTTGCTGAATGTAGAGCCTGTGGTGGCAAAGTTGGTGGAGGGGTGAGACCCCTTGCCATCTCCAGAGCTTGCACCCTGAGGAAAGCGGGTGGCTAGCCCTAGGGACAGTACCAGAGAGACTGAATGAGTTCTAACCGATAAGGGTGAAAAGCATTCTAAACTCCCCTCAACCTGCTGAAGCTGGCAAAAGCAGAAAAACTGGTTTGGCCAGTTAGAAACCAACAAGAGTTTTGTTTTTGTTTTTTTCTGGTTTTGTTTTGTTTGTTGATTGTTTGTTTGTGTGTGTGTGGGTTTTCTTCTTTTTTTCTTTGTTTTTTTTTACCCTTATCCCACGTTGTTGTTTGATTTCATCTTTTTTTGTTCATTAAGCAACTTTTTATTTTTTAACTCTTATTATATTTATATCTCTCAATTCCTTATGGTTCTCTTCCATCCATCCTAGAGCTATTACTTCCACTCCAAATCTATCTCTCCTGCGATTCATCTTCTGATTTTTCTTATGCCAGTAAATTACTGCAAATTTATATTATCTTTTTCTCTCTTTTCTGACATTTTTTATTTTTTTATTTTAATAGGATTTGGGTATTTTTTTTCTTTCTGTATAATCTTGTTTGCTTGGCTGGTTATACTGTCCTTTGATAGGTTCCCCCTGTTATCTCATTCACAGTGTGTTGATAATTTACTGTCCCTCACTTGGGTTCCATTACTACACCACTCAAGATTCTATACTCCTTATCCTTGTTATTTAGATCTCACAGAATCTGCCACAAGATTGTTGCTTCAACATTACTGTAAATAAGACTTATTCCATACGCTTGTAAATACAACTTAACACCCCTCTCAGATCTCAGCTCACTTCGCAATTTCCTAAACTCTATTAATGTGGGGGTTATCTCTATTCTTTTACACACTACTCCTATTTACTATTCCTTATTCCCACCTTACCTCAGAATCTGACCTCCCACAGCCTCACAGCTCTCTAGATCCAACTAACAACACTTTCCTCCCCAATAAGAGTCTTATCTTCTTTCCATACTTTCTAATGCATGGATAGTGGGGTGGAAGATCACAGTTAACACTATACATAGGCAAAGGATCTCCCATCTCTTCTCTACTGGCTGCTACTGTAAATATCATAGAATACTGGTTTGCTGTCTTAACCCATTTTGCCTTACTCCTCCAACTGATCACAAAAAAGAGTAGGGGAAGTGGTGAACACCAGGATACCCAAAAAGGGACTATACCACTGAAATTAACAGGTGTTCTACCACAGAAGTTCACACCATAAACACAAGGAACCAAAACAGATCAAGTTAAGAAACACAGGCTAACAAGAAGAGTCTCACAAACAATGAGAAGACAAAGAAACAATCCAAAAAAGAAGGGAAAGGAGGAAGCCTCAGAAGGAAAGCTAAATGAAATAGAGCCAACTCAACTATCAGATATTGAGTTCAAAACAATGATTAAAAGGAAGTTCAATGAGCTCACAATGAGCTTCCAGAAACTACAGGGAAGCTACAAGGATCTCACTGCAAACTATATCAATATGAAAAAGGAAATAGAAACTATCAACAAAGGCCAAGAGGAAATGAAGAATACAATTTCTGAACTGAAGAACACAGTAAAAGGAATGAAAAGTAGGATTGATGAAGCAGAAGATTGGATGAGCGAATTGGAGAACAAAGTAGAAGGAAAAAAAAAGAACACGAAAAGGGAGAGGTTCAGAAAAAAATGAAGAGGGATTAAGAGAAATGCAAGACAATATGAAATATAATAATATCTGTATAATAGGGATACCAGAATGAGAAGAAGATGAGCAAAGGATAGAAAACCTACTTGAAAAAGTAATGATGGAAAACTTCCCCAATTTGATGAGAGAAAAAGTCACACAAATCCAGGAAACACAAAGAGTTCCAATCAAGAGGAACCCAAAGAAGCCCACCTCAAGATACATCATAATTAAAATTGCAAAATATCAAGACAAAGAGAACATATTAAAGGCAGCCAGGGAGAAAAAGAAAGTAACGTACAAGGGAGCCCCAATAAAGCTAACAGCTGATTTCTCAATGGAAACACTTCAAGCCAGAAGGGAATGGCAAGAAATATTCCAAGTAATGAGAACCAGAGGCCTGCAGCCAAGGCTACTTTACCCAGCAAGGCTCTCAATCAAGAGAGAAGGCCAAATAAGAAGCTTACCAGACAAAAGAAGTCTAAAAGAATATACCTCCAATAAACAAGCTCTGCAAGAGATGATAAAGGGTCTAATTTAAGAAAAGGAAGGGAAAAGAGAAAGAGTAACACATGTACATAAATGGCAATGAATAAATACCTATCAATAATAACCTTAAATGTAAATGGATTAAATGCTCCAATCAAAAAACATAGAATACATGAATGGATAAGAAAACATGACCCACACGTATGCTGCCTACAAGAGACCCACCTGAGGATAAAAGACCTGCACAGGCTGAAAGTGAAGGGCTGGAAACAAATTTTCCAAGAAAAAGGACAGGGAAAAGAAGCCGCGGTACCAATACTCATTTCAGACGAAATAGACTTCCAAAAAAGGGCCATAAAGAGAGACCCAGAAGGTCACTTCATAATACTCAAGGGAAGAATCCACCAAGAAGACATCAATATTGTAAATATAAATGCACCCATCATAGGCGAACCCAAATACATAAAGAAAATCCTAGAGGACTTCAAGAAAGATATTGACAGCAACACAATTATAGTGGGGGATTTTAACACCCCACTGTCAAAAATGGACAGATCTTCCAAACAAAATATCAACAAAGATATTGTGGCATTGAACAATACCCTAGATGAAATGGATGTAATAGATATATTCAGAGCCCTCCATCTCAAAGAAGCTAAATACACATTCTTTTCAAATGTACACGGAACATTTTCAAAGATAGACCACATGATAGGACACAAAAAAAGTCTCAACACGGTCAAGAAAATCGAAATTATACCGAGCATTTTCTTGGATCACAAGGGACTGAAACTAGAAACCAAACCCAAGGAAAAAAACACAAAATATTCAAAGTCATGGAGATTAAATAGCATGCTATTAAACAATGAATGGGTCAAGGATGAAATCAGGAAAGAAATCAAAAGGTTTCTGGAAACAAATGAAAATGAACTTACAAAAACTCATAACTTATTGGACATAGTGAAGGCAGTATTGTGAGGGAAGTTCATAGCGATACAGGCATACCTAAAAAAGATACAAATATTTCAAACCAACAAGCTAACCCTATGTCTACAACGACAGCCCAGAGCAAGTAGAAGGAAGGAAATAACCAATATCAGAGCACAATTAAATGACATAGAGACTAAAAACACAATTCCAATGATCAATGAATCCAGGAGCTGGTTCTTTGAAAAGATAAACAAAATTGACAAACCTTTAAGTAGATTCATCAAGAAAAAAAGAGAGAAGACCAAATAAACACAATCACAAATGAAAGAGGAGAGATTACAACTGATGCCACAGAAATACAAAGAATTGTAAGAAATTACTAAGAAGAAGTGTATGCCAAAAAATTTGAAAACCTAGATGAAATGGACAAATTTCTAGAAAAATATAATCTTCCAAAACTCAGTGAAAAAGAAGCAGAAAATCTGAACAAACCAATAACAGCAAAAGAAATTGAAGCAGTAATTTAAAAACTCCCTACACACAAAGCCCTGGACCAGACGGTTTCACAGAATTCTTCAGAGCATTTAAGGAAGAGGCAAACCCTATCCTTCACAGACTATTCCATAAAATCCCAAAAGATGGAAGACTTCCAAACTATTTTTATGAGGTCACCATCATCCTAACTCCAAAACTAGATAAAGACACAACAATGAATGTAAACTTCAGGCCAATATCTCTGATGAACATTGGTGCTAAAATCCTGAACAAAATACTCGCAAACTGCATCCAACAATACATTAAAAAATTCATCCACCATGACCAAGTGGGTTTCATCCCAGGGGTGCAAGGATGGTTCAATATACACAAATCAGTAAATGTAATACATCACATAAACAAAAGCAAACACAAAAATCACATGATCATATCAATAGATGCAGAAAAAGCATTTGATAAGGTACAGCACTCATTTATGATAAAAACACTCAGCAAAGTGGGAATAGAGGGAGCATTCCTCAACATAATAAAGGCCATATAGGAGAGACTTACAGCCAACATCATACTCAATGGGCAAAAACTAAAATCTTCTCCACTAAGAACAGGAACAAGATGAGGTTGTCCACTTTCAACACATTTATTCAATATAATATTGGACGTTTTAGCCACAGTGATCAAACAAGAAAAGGAAATAAAAGGCATCCAAATCGGAAAGGAGGAAACAAAACTGTCATTGTTTGCAGATGACATGATAGTGTACATAGAAAATCCTATAAACTCTACCAAAAACTGCTTGATCTAATGAACGAATTTGGCAAAACAGTGGGATACAAAGTCAATATCCAGAAATCAAAGGCATTTCTCTATACCACCAATGAAACAGCAGAAGCAGTAATCAAGGAAAAAATCCCATTTGAAATAGCAAAACGAAAAATAAAATACCTAGGAATAAACCTTACCAAAGAGTTAAAATACCTATATTCAGAAAACTATATACCACTGCGGAAAGAAATCAAGGAAGACACAAACAAATGGAAACATATAGCATGTTCATGGATTGGAAGAATTAACATCATCAAAATGTCCATATTACCCAAAGCAATTTACACATTCAACGCGATACCTATTAAAGTACCAATGGTTTATTTCACAGACATAGAACAAACACTTCTAAAATTTATATGGAACCATAAACAACCTTGAATATCTACTGCAATTTTGAGAAAGAAGAGTAAAGTAGGAGGGATCACAATACCTGATACTAAACTATACTACAAGGCCACTGTAATCAAAACAGCCTGGTACTGGCATAAGAACAGGCACATGGACCAATGGAACAGAACAGAGAGCCCAGAAATAAACCCATGTCTCTATGGTCAATTGATATTTGACAAGGGGGGCAGCAACATAAAATGGAGTAAAAATAGCCTCTTCAACAAATGGTGCTGGGAGAACTGGACACCTATGTGCAAAAAAAAAAAAAAAAATGAAACTAGAACACCAACTTACACCCTATAAAAATAAATTCAAGATGGATAAAAGACTTTAATATAAACAGCGACACCATTAAAGTACTAGAGGAAAGCATAGGTAGGAAAATCTCAGATATATCATGCAAGAACTTTTTTACTGACATGTCCCCTAGAGCAAGAGACATAAAGGAAAGAATAAACAAATGGGACCTCATCAAAATAAAAAGCATCTGCACAGCTAAAGGAAACAGTATCAAAATAAAAAGAGAATCAACTGTATGGGAAAACCTATTTGCCAACGATACCTCAGAGAAGGACTTAATCTCCAAAATATATAAAGAACTTACGGGACTCCACTCTAAGAAGACAAGCTACCCAATTAAAAAATGGGCAAAGGACTTGAATGGAAACTTCTCCAAGGAGGACATACAGAAGATCCAAAATCACATGAAACGGTGTTCAATATCGCTAGCTATCAGAGAGATGCAGATTAAAACCACAATGGGGTACCACTTCACACCTGTCAGCGTGGCCATAATAAGCAAAGCAACAAACAACAAGTGTTGGAGAGGTTGTGGAGAACAGGGAACCCTAGTGCCCTGTTGGTGGGACTGCAGACTGGTACAACCACTGTGGAAAACAGTATGGAACTTTCTCAGAAAACTAAAAATGGATCTGCCTTTTGACCCAGCAATTCCACTGCTGGGGTATATTCTCAGAATCCTAAAATACCAATCCAAAAGAACCTTTGCACCCCAATGTTCATAGCAGCACAATTTACAATAGCTAAGTGCTGGAAGCAACCTAGATGCCCATCAGTAAATGAACGGATCAAAAAGCTATGGTACATTTGCACAATGGAATTATATGCAGCAGAAAGAAAGGAGCTCCTACCCTTCGCAACATCATGGATACAACTGGAAAGCATTATGCTAAGCGAAATAGGCCAGGCAGTGAAAGATAAATACCATATGATCTCACCTCTAACAGGAACCTAAACAACAAAACAAAGAAACAAGCAAAATACAGTCAAAGACACTGAAATAGAGGACAGACAGTAAGTGACCAGAGGAGAGAGAAGAGGGAGTTTCAGCGGAAAAGGGGAAGGGTTTACAGGAACAAAGTTAAAAGACACATGGACAAAAACTAGGGGGAGGGTGGTAATGGG
>PVIA01016341.1:0-19231 GCA_004024845.1 Tonatia bakeri | reverse complement strand
ATTGAATCATGCCCAAATCTTGTAAACAAGGTGTTTATAAACCTAAGTAAGAAATTATCCTCGATTGTTCCCATGAAAGAATTCATGAATCAGTCATAACAGGCTGAATTGTTGGTAGACTTTCCCACACCTGTTCCTTACCCACAGATACAAAGGGTCTTTCAAGAAAACAAGAAAAAACTATATAGACCCCTACCCATGGCCCAGGGATACCCCTGGGTAGCATATTGGATTAATGGTATATTATGGTATCCCCAAAGAGGGGCTAATAGTCTCCAGAGGGTTCCAGATCCCCCATTGCCTTATACAGGGCATATAATGAACATGGCATTAGAATGGTCAATAAGGTTGGAGTTCAAGTGCCTTGTAATAGTCTAAATTTCATGGAAAGGTTAGCTCGAAGCAGACCTCCCTGGTGTTTTTTACTAAGGAACAGAACAGGTCACTACTCTGCCAGCTTGTCAAAGGATTTTGCCCACATTTCCACCTATCATGCAGCAGCTTCAAAAAGAAACTTTCTGAATTAACAAAATAGAAATAGAATAAGACATGAGAAAGTCAAGAATGGCCTGTATCCTATAAAATTTAATAAAACTGTCTATCACCTTTTAAGTCAAAAGGTTACTGTGGCTAGGTCTCCCCTCTATCTCTCCTTACATGTTTGTTTTCATAATTAAAAGGTGGTGGGATTGTTAGATATTTTTATTTGAGGTTTATTGATTCGAATAATTCCAATAAAGTTATATAAAATAATTTCTTAATCAGAGAATAAAATCCCCTCTAGTGAAATAGCCCCTGAATGTCTAAAAGTTGTTGAAGTAACAGCCCCTCCTTTACCTTGAATAGGAATATATATGAATTAGAATTAGACAGGCAAAGAAATAAGAGAAGCTGGTTAGCTATTACAAACCAAACATGTAGAAATAATTACCAGAGACCTCTATCCAATCGAGCGTATCCTTTTGCCCCATAACAAATTCTGAGAACTTTAATAAACAATAAGACATTCAAACTCTGTACATACAGCTATTTCTAATTGTTTGCATTTAATAGGTTACTAGATTAGCATGACTAGATGTTTGGGTAAAAAACTTCCTGCTTCACCTAATTGCAAATGTTAATCACTGCCAAAAATGAAAATATAAAAATCTGTTTGTACTTGCAGTAAACGGAATAGAGCTTCACCGTCCTCTGAGTCGTGTTGTCGTCTGTTACCCATCGCCGATGCCTTACCCACCTTCAGGAGACCCTTGACCCAGCTGCGGCCGGACTGCAGCATCTATGCTTTTTGCTAAATTAGGGAAGTTTTCTTTCATTAATTTTTCAAATAAGTTTTCAATTTCTTGCTCTTCCTTTTCTCCTTCTAGCTCCCCTATGATTCAGCTGTTGGTATGTTTAAAGTTGTCCCAGTGGTTGGTTCTTAAGCCTATCCTTGTTTTTTTTTTTTTTTAATTCATTTTTCTTCCTGCTCTTCTGATTGAATGACTTTTCCTTCCTTGAGTCCCAAAACATTGGTTTGATTCTTGGCTTCTTCCCATCCACTGTTGGTTTCCTGTAGATTTTTATTTACTTCATGTAGTATAACCTTCATTTTTTCCCCTACATTTTTGCTGTACTTAATGAGTTCTTTGAGCATCTGGATTGTCAGTGTTTTTTTTTTAAAGATTTTATTTATTTATTTTGAGAGAGAGAGAGAGAGGGAGAGAGAGAGAGAAATGATATGTTGCCTCTTGCATGCAGCCAACCAGAGACCCGGCCCATAACCCAGGCATGTGCCCTGACTGGGAATCAAACCAGCGACCTCTGGCTTTGCAGGCTGGCGCTCGCTCAGTCCACTGAGCCCCACCAGCCAGGGCTGATCACCAGTGTTTTGAACTCTGCACCTGAGAGGTTGGTTATCTCTCTTTCATTTAATTATTTTTATGGGGTTCTGTTCTTTCATTTGGGCCACATTTGTCTGTCTCCTTGATCTGGCAGCTTCCCTGTCAAATTTGTTTCTGTGTATTAGGTACAGCTGCTTTGACTCCCTGTCTTAGTAGCATGGACTATGATAGAAAAGGCACCTGTAAATTGTGTGGGGTGGAGACTTAGGTAATTGCCAGGATGGGACAAACTGCTTCACCACTCTGTGGCTCTGTGTGGTGGAAGGGCTCGGAGAGGGGACAGTGCTGCTGCCTGGCTTCTGGAGGCCTTCCCGGCACCGGCCCTGTTTGTAGTCATGTCACTTTCTCCTGGTATGAAACCATCTGTTGCCCTGGTGCCGAATTGCCAAATCTCAGAGGGGGTGGGTCTGCAAAAGTTCTAAGTCCGTGTGTGCCCTTAAGCGGAATCTTCCGAAAACCCGGCAGTTTCTTTTGCTAGCCCAACCCCTACTGGTGTTTACAGCCAGAAGTTACAGGGGTTTAACTTCCTGGTGCTGGAGCCCTGGGCTGTGTGTTTGGCCTGGGGCTGGGATCCTTTCCTTCTGAGGTGTCCCTCCCAACTTTTATCCAACGCATGTGAACGTGGGACTGCCCGGCCCACCGCCTCTTTGCGCCATACCAGGTCTCTACGCCTCTCCACCCATCTCTGCGTCTCTGCCCGTCTGCATGAATGTGGCTTTTTTAAATTCTTGTTTGTTGGACTTCCATACAACTCCATTTTCTGACAGTTCTGGGTGTTATTCGTTTTGAGGTTTGGTTGTAATTTTTTATGTAGTTGTGCAAGGAGACAAAGTGTGTTCACTTATGCCTCCATCCTGACAGGAAGTCTGAGCTCTGGCGATCTTGATTTCTTCTTTGGTGGAATCTCTTCTGATGTGGCTAAACTGAAATAAAGATGTGACGACATGAAGAGTCAAAGATGGGAAAAGTCATCTCCGTGCATCCATGAAGATTTGCGTGTGTGAGGGGGAGTGTAACTTTGGTTTGTTTGTATTCCGCGGGCTCTGAGCACCCTCCCTTTCTGCTGCCGCTGTCACTGGAAGTGGCCCCACACCCTCACACCATGGGTGGCCTTCGCCTGAGGTCGCACTGGGACTGATGAACACAGGTGGAAGCTACGCCAGGGCTCTTCTGAGTGTTTCTGTGACATGGCGGGGGGCCCAGAAGAATCACTCTGAAACAAGACAGGAGGCAAGACAAAACTTATTTTCTGCAGCAGATGGATGGCTGGAGATCTCCATTGTCCTTCCAGCTGCCTCGCTGCCTGAGGATGTTACTTTCATGCTGATCGAGGGTCCAGTGTGCTGCTCTGGGCAATCGGTGAGTGAAAATGGATGAAGCCAGGAGCAGAGCTATTACTTAACAACTTTTTTTTTAAGGGGAAGAAATTTTATTTTTATTTTTTAAAGATTTTATTTATTTATTTTCAGACACAGGGGAAGGGAGAGAGAGAGGGAGAGAAACATCAATGTGTGGGTGACTCTCATGTGCCCCCTACTGGGGACCTGGCTTAGAACCCAGGCATGTGCCCTGACTGGGAATCGAACCAGCAACCCTTTGGTTTGCAGGCGGGCACTTGTCCACTGAGCCACACCAGCTGGGGCTACTTAACAGCTTTTATATGTAATGCCAATGGTCACAGCTAACATGGTATCGTCATTCAGGACACGTTTGTCCTCATGTTCCGCAGTGCAATTCAAGAAAGAGCATGACCGTGAAAAACCTGTCGGTGTCACACGGACTTCGAAGCGGGATCTGCACACTCGACGTGAGACACCTTCTTACACTGATGTCATGTAGTTGTCATGTTATAATCTTATGTCATGTATTGTATCACATCACATCACATCATAACATAGCACAACACGTCATGTTCTAGCATGTTGACATGCCATAATATGTTGTAATGTATTATGTGATGTGATGTGTTATGTTAACAGGATGACTTGGTGGTTCTTTCATCTCAGTCTTTGGGGTGCAGCTTGGGATCGGATTGAAGGAGCAGAAACCCCATCGACTGCTCAAACTGCTGGGGCTCAACCCACTGGAACGTTGCTCACCAGTGAGGCTGAGACTGGGCCTCTCGAACTTTAAAGTGACCCTGGTCCCATGTCACACCCTGGTCCCTCCTGTTTCCTGTCCCCCCCTCCTCAGCCCTGTTGGTGTGAGTCTCTGTATTTCTGCTAATGGCTGTTCAGTTTTGAAAGGAGCCTAGTCCAGCCTCAATATCACCGTAGACTAAGCAAACAAGCTGTTTCATTTCTCTTTCTTGGGTGCCTTTGAAACCACTATTAATAAGCACATGGATGTTACTGTGTCAGACACTGTGTGGGGCCACTGCCCCTGACCTCAGGGGCTCTTGTTCCTGACCCCTTCTGCACATCAGCGCTGCTCGGGCCTTGTCACCATGCCTGCAACCTAGTAATCTGCATTTCCTTAGTGACTCCTGACGGCAAAATCCTTTCATGGGCTTATTGGCCATTTGAATGCCTTTCCCTTTTTTTAAATTGTTCTATTACATTTGTCCCAATTTCCACACCCCCCCCCACGCTGCTCTCCCCTGACCACTCGCCCCTGTGCTCCCACAGTCAATCCCCACTGTCTTTTTGAAATGTTTTTAGTCTTGGGAAGTGTTCCTCATGTGCTTCAGAAGTGTGTGTGTTCTGCAGTTTTGGGTGAACTGCTCTGTAAATGTTATTGGCCCAGTGGGTTGATAGCGCTGTGTGTCTTCCAAGTGCTTCTGATCTTTGGCAACTTGGTCCCTCCTTCCCTCTGTGCCCAGGAACAATGCCTTGCTAGTGGACTTCCTGAAGTGCGCTCTGACCCACCCCACCTGAACTGTGGGCCCTGCCAGCTCACGTGTGACAGGTGGTCTCCCTGGGCACAGAGCATAGTCCAGAGGGCAAGGGGCATCGGGAACCTGGACCACAGCCACCTCGGTGCCGGTCTCAGTGTCCAGACTGCTCGGCCGCCTGCCAGCACGTCCAGCATGAGCAGCTCCAGCCCTGCTCGTTTTCTCTGGGTGGACAGGGGACGCTGCCACCCCCATCACTCACTGGGCCACGTCTCTGTTCAGCCTATGAAGCCATGTTATTTAAATTCTCTCCTGTTCTTTCCCTCCCTCCTCACCACGCACCTCCCAGCCTTCGAGTCCAGCTCTGCTTTGCCGAAGGACAGGGCCAGTGACACAGAGTGAGGACGAGGCTGGTGGACGCCTGTGTTCCTGCGATGCTGGCTTCCGCTGTCAGTGGAGGGTGCTTGGGTCACCGGGATCGTGACAGACAGCAGGAGGGTGTGGCTGTCTCGGGGTTCTGCACAACTCCCAAAGATAGGAATGTGCCCTTCCAGCCAAGATGGGCTGGTCTGACGCCTCCACTTATTGGTGCTGACAGCAATGCGTTCTAAGTATATCCTCAGATAAAGTGACCTCCAGCAGCCTGGGGCTTTGCGAGTATTAGTGAGCGACTCCTATTCTCAAGCTATTTTGGGGGCTATTAATCTCCAGGTTCCCCAGGGTGCTTGTCAGCGGAATCTCCTGAGTCACGAACAGTGACGGGAGTCTGGGTGGTGACCCAGGAGCTGTGTCGTAAGGGACCCGTGTGGTGTTCTCTCTGCTCATTCTCTCTGGGCTTTCCATGCACCCCTCCAGGCCGTGTGGTCAGCTCTGGAAATGCTGTCTGAGGGACCGGTGGGGCACAGCAGTCCCTGGCTGCTGCGGTCAGAGCCTTGTCTCCGGGGAACTCTCTGGAGAGGCCCCGCGGTGGACAAAGCCATGTGCCTTCCCCCGCCTTGGCCAACTCAACAAAGCAGAACCTGAACCATTGAGCAGCTAAACCTGGAGATGAGATGAGGGGAGACGCCGGAGGAACCACAGCTGGACTCCAGCCCCAAATCACATGCTCCGCATCACTGGGTGGATGCAGTGGCCACAGCTGGGCACCTGCCAGTGAGAACGTGGGCTGTAGAGCTCAGGTGCAAATGTGGGCATCCCTGCTGGAGGCTGGGTCCTCATTGGCAGCCTGGGCTTCACTGTGTGCTCTGCCCCTGCCCACCCGGGGGGTCACAGACACAACTGGGGGCCAGGAGGGACGGAACTTTCAACAGTGAGCAGGAGGGTGTTTGGAAAAGCACGAAGCTGCATATAGCATCACATCAGGCATCATCCTGGGGTTGAGATTTATGGACATTCTTTGACCAAAGGTGAAACAAAATTCACAGGTAGGCGGTCAGAAAACCTTGTGGGGCAGCTGAGTATATTTTGATGACTTGTTGTAAGTTAGTAACATTGTGTTCAGCTTTAAAAAAAAAGGTTATATTTGTTAATTTTTAGATTGGGGAAGAGAGGGAGAAAGAAAGGGAGAGAAACATTAGTGTGTGGTTGCCTCTCACACACCCCCCATTGGGGACCTGGTCCACAACTCAGGTATGTGCCCTGACTGGGAATAGAACTGGTGATCCTTTGGTTTGCAGGCCGGCACTCAATCCACTGAGCCACACCAGCCAAGGCCTGTTCAGCTTTTAAGATGAATTTTAAGCCTATGAAGAAAATTTTGCACAAACAATCCAGTTGCCTTGGGTTTTATTGGGCACCTACTTTGTGCTGGAAAAGCAAACCCAATGGCACACCATGCAACCGGAGTGAAGTAGGGTGAGAGCACCCGTGGAACCTGTCATGGGTGCAGTGGCTCTGCAGGCAGCACCCACACACAGCCCCCATGGGCCATTTGTTCTTGGGGAGCTCAGGCATGGTGCGTTCCTGCTCCACGCAGGACTCAGGCTGCTGTCTTGTCTCCAGTGCAGAAGGACCTGGTGCCCAGAAGGGATGACCGTGGGGCGGACTTCCGGTGCGCCTGCAGCATCCTGTGCCTCAACTCCAGCTTCTGAGCCCATTCTCCACGGAGCCTGGGATGGCGGGGATTTTGGCACTGAGTCACCTTGCCAGGGCTGGGTGACAGCCAAGCCTTGTCTGTCGGCACCACACACATGTGTGAGCATAGCCGTCCCCTCCCCGGGATGTGTCCCCACCCAGCCAGCATCCGTGACCTTGTGAGGCCTCAGGGAGCCCTGCAGCCTCAGGGCCAACCCCCTCAGGGTCAGAGCCACGTCTGTCCTAGAGGGTCTCCCTCAGGACCCTCGCCCCAGAAGGAAAGCACTTTACCCCAGGAAGCAGCTTCTGGAAACTTCTGAGCCCCAGAGAGGCTGAGCCACATCCCAAATGCTCTGGTTGGCCTAGGGCCTGGCTCATCATGGAGGTGTGTGTGCTCACGAGAATAGGACATGGGGGTGCAGTCAGCCTGGGCCCCGAGGGTACTGCCCTCCTTCCTCTCTGTGCCCTCCTGTCCACCCAGTGTGACTGCCTTGGGGGGCAGCACATGCTGCCACCACAGCGCAGAGGAGGGTTGGTCCGGCTGCGAGCACAGCCAGGTCCAGGGGTCCAGCCTCCCTCAGTCCTGGACATCTGCCCACAGACAATGACTACCTGGCACCTCTGGGCCTGAGTGTGCGGTTTGGCTTTGGGAAGGGGGCCGGCTCTGGCCAACCTCAGGGCCTGGTGGCAACTTGGTAAAGGCACCCATGCATCCAGGGGCCTGAGTGAGCAGCAGGAGGTTAGACCGGGACAGCAGTGTCCATGAGGGGTGGCCCCACGTCTGAGGGATGGCCACCATCCCACCCCTTCGCCAGGCCCTGGCTGCTGACTGACTGCCCCAGGGCCAGACATTTAAAAGGAGACGACTTCTGGGAACTGCAGGTACTGTGGGGTGCCCGTGGGGACGGCCTCAGGGGGCTGCCATTGTCCAGGGAACAGGGTGCATCCTGGCTGTGGTCTGTGCTCTGGATCACCAGCCACATTTTCCCAGGCAGGCGCAGAGTGTCCCACCCCACAGTCCTGTCCCCTCAGCCCAGGACCTGACGATACACCCAGCTGGGGCCAGTGGCCCGGTCACTGTTGGGCCTGGAGCCCACTCCTGGGACCTGCACCCCTGGGCAGAAGACTTAGAAGGTTCCAGAGCCCGATGGCACAAGAGGACAGGGATGAGCCCTGAGACCCTAGGAGCTGGGGTGGGGCCACACCATGTGGAGAGGATGGCACCACAGCTCCCTTACACGTACCAGCTGGGGCAGGGGTCCTGAATGGCACAGCCCATCCCACAGCCAAGAGATGACAGGTGGGGGAGGGGCCAGCACAACAGCCAGACCTCTGGCGGCTGGAAGGTCAGTCCACCTGGATCAGGATCCTCCTTCCCAACCTGCTCCCAGGGCAGCAGCTGCTGCTGCTATTTGGGGAAGAGGCTGTGACCACTTTGGCCTTACTGGCCATCTGAGTCCTTGTCTAGGTGTGAACTATGTGCTAATCCGCCCTCTCAGCCTGGGACCAGATATCCTGGATCTGCTTGGGGTCACCCAGGAGGCCCTCTCAGCACCAAGGCCCTGGGGTGCAGCTGCAGAAGGAAAGGGTCAGCTTTGGCTCTGCAGCCACACAATTGTGTGGGAAGGAGCAGAGCGAACTCTCGACTCGGTCTTGCTCTCAGTGGGAGCAGTTGTCACGACCTCAGCCCAAAGCAGGACACGCCCCCGCGGCATCGGAGTGTGAGGATGGAGGGGTGGGGGGCGGAGTGGGGAATGGAGGGGCATGGGACCCTAGGGTGTTCTCCTCTCCACTTACTCAATGCTGGGACTAGACGCCGAGTTAATGTGGGCTGTTTCCGGTGGAGAGTGTCTCCAACTGCGACAGGAAGTCTGGGAGTGACACGCTTTTGTTAGGGGGAGGGGCTGAGTGCCTGAGCGCGGAGGCCCCCCTCGTCGGCCACCTGCCCACCTGTCCAGTGCGCTCCTGCGGACACGTTCGTCCTCGCTCTGCAGCTGCTGTGCGTGCAGCTGGACCTTCTTCTCCCAGAACGCCTTCAGCCCTTCTGCATCGCACGCCACCCGTCCAGGATGCTTCACCGTGGTTCCTGCACTCATTTCCTGGAAGAGGGAAAATCGACAAGGACGCAGACGTTCGCGCTGTGTTCTGAGAGCGCAGGAGCGCGAGCAGTTAACAGTAAGGGCGCTGGCCCAGCCCCAAACACCGGACTGGGTCCGGCTCGATGAGCCCTCAGTGGCACGTTTGGTAGAACGTGGTAACGTGAGGTGGACGAAGGTTCCCGTCCCGCCAGCTCTCTGGCACTGAAAGGACCGTGCTATCAGAACACCGGCGGTTTCAGAGCACAGACCCCGGGCTGAGGTGGGTTGTGACTGAGGAGCCGCTTCCACCGCCCCTTTGCGGAGAACTCGTCCCCGTAAGGCCGTGTTGGCTGCCCTGGGACAGCCGTCTGCTAATCTCCGGATCCAGCGAGTGCGCCCGCCCGGCCCCGCCCCAGGCCTGCACGGACGCGCTCTGCGCTCTCGGTAGAGGCGACGGGAGGACCCGGGTCCTCTGAATGACGGTGTCGACCACTGTCTGCCGCGGCCTGAGCCCCGCGCTGTGCGGCAACTCTGCCCCTCGGGGCTCGGCCGCGAGCGCAGGGCTCAGTCCCTGCTGGTCCCGGGCGGGAGGAACGTGCTGCTGGTGTCCCAGGTAGGGAGAAATCTCTGCCTCGGACACACAGAAAGGTCCCGGAACCGGCTCAGGTAGAACGGAACCGGGACCGGGAGCCTGTTCCTAGCGCTCCGCGGGACGACCAGTCGGTGCGGTTGTGGCCGTGACTGTGCGGCTGCAGAAGCAAGTCCAGGGGCCCGGCAGACCGTGGGGAGGGGGTCCTCAGAGGGCCGCGGAAGAGCACTGCTCGTGGGCCCCAGAAGCCGGACGTGGGCCCCTCCGCCTTCTTTCCAGACGCGCCGTTTCCCACGAGGTACTGAGGTCCACGCACGTCTGTATCTGTGCGGAGTGGGCGCTGCCGGCGAGTTAAAGCTGCCCGGGGTCTCGGCGGAACCTCGCGAGAGAAGCGGGTTCACTGAAACCCAGTGGAAACAAAGCGGCTCCTGGCGCAGACCCCCCGCACAGCCCCAGCACCGCCCTCCCCCGCCCCCCCCCCCCGCCGCTGCGAGAAACAGCAGGTAAGGGGGTGAGGAGCCAGCGGGGGGAGGGGGCAGTGAGAACACACCTGAAGGCAGGTGCTCAGTGGACAGGCCACCGTCGGCTGCTCCTCACCGGGGCCGTTTCAACAGAAGTCTGAGTGGGAAGAGTTATCAGCAAAGTCACGTTCCCCTCGGACAGAGCTTACTTTTCAGTCGCCTCTCAGCCAAATTGCGGGCCTTCTGGGGGTGGCGTCCTGCGGAGTGACTCCAGCCGCGCGCCCCGGCGACTCCTGTCGCTGCCTCTTCTGTGGGTTTGGTGCCCGGCGCTCGGCGTCAGCTCGGGGCCGGGAACAAAGACCCGCCTTCCGCCCGGGGCGGCCTGGAGACGGTCCGGCCCGGCAGGCACTTCCCACAGGCGCGCGTCCCTCCGCTTGGCATCCAGAAGTGGGGAGGGCAGCTTGGCGGGTCTCCCGTGCGCGGCTCCCTCCCTGCGAGACTGCAGTGCCGACAGGGGCAGGACCGCCTTCTCTTGGTGTCTAATCCCTAGAAACCCCCGAGGCTGGGTTTTGTGAAAAAGCAGCGCGCACCCACCCACCGTGACTTTGTCGGGTTCGCGAGGGCTTTCTGCAGCGAGGGTCCGCAGACAGCTCGGTCACGCCCGGGGGAGGCAGCAGGGTGGGCAGTAGCCCTTTTCTCGTTGTTCGGCCTGCCGTGAGTCTGTGTTGAGCGTCTGCTCCTCCTGCAGTCTGAAAACCAGCGCTGAAGAGGGAACTCGGGAGAACTCGTTTGGCCCCTCCGTCGTCTCTTTAACTCTTCCTCTCTCGAGCTTCCCAAGTCCCGCCCACGGGCCAAGACCACCCACTGGCACCAAAGAAATTAACCTGCGACGCTCTGAGTGGGCTTTTCCCCGCCCCAAACCCCCAAACCGAACAAGGCAGACAGAGTCCAGTGTCTGCGGATAGCTGCATATTGACCCCTCCGCTCCCACAGCTTGGGGCCCCGTGCGACCCGCCATCCTGTGCTCGGTCTGCCCGTGTGGCCGCCTCCTGGGGCCCCTACCTCAGCGTCTTCTTGCCCCCCTGGAACGTGGTCCCCGCGTTCTGCAGAGACAGCGCCCTGACAGGTTAGGGTTATCGGGGAGGAGGCGGTGTGGTCGGACCAGGGGCTGGCGGGGGAGAGAGTGGGGGCGGTTCCTGGGGAGACGGAGACACGGGGACGCAGAGCTGCACCAGACCTGCAGACCTGACACAGACCCGAGCATTTCTCCAGCACCCGCTGCACACAAGGGGCGTCCTGAGGAGGGTGTCCACTGCAGCCCAGGGCTGGCCTACCCCTGGCGCCTGGAAGACCCAGCCCCGGCTTTGCAGAGATGCTGCCCTTCCCCACCGGCAGTGCCCAGCTCTCAGCACCTGGAAGCGGGCAAAGACGTTAGCTGGGGCCTGCCGTGAGGGGCTGCAGTGGTGGGTGGTGGGACACCTCAGGGTCACTCACTGGCTCCTGGGGATGGCGCAGGCGGTGCGGGCATTAAGACGTCGGCACTAGGTGCCAGGGAGTCTCTCCCGAAGGTCGGGAGGCGCAGGCAGGCTCTTCAGACACAGACACCAGCTGCACAATGGCTGGCGGAGCCATCTGCTTCCTCCCTTTGGACGGACTGCAAGCTCCAGCCGGTCCGGTGTGTGGGGGAGGAGGGAACTGTGCTCAGAGCAGGGCACCTTCCTCAGACCCCAAACCTCCCTGGGGCACCCTGTGCCCCGCCCTCCTTGGAGATAGCAGCCATCCCTGCACACAGTTCCCCCAGGAGTCACCGCTGGCTTTGGTGACAAGGAAGAGGTGGTGGGAGCAGCAGGGAACCTCCTTCCTTCCAGAGGGGGACCATGTTGGGGGACCCTGGCCTGGGAGGCGGTGTCTCCCGTGAGCCTTAAACTGCGGGACACCTGAGGCCGGGCGGGGTGAGGTGCACTGCTGTCCCGCTCAGGGCTGCCCCCGGCCCTGCCGCCAGCAGGTGGCTCATCAGCTGCCCATCCCAATTCTACAGCCTGGCCACCAGCTGCAGCATCCTTGCCTGTTGCCCACACTCGGCCACAGGTCAGAGTGCATCTGCTGGTAGGCCCCTCCCCCTGGGTTTCCATGCAGGGACATGCCACCGAGTTTCTTTCATTGGGTCAGGACATGGACTTCTGCATGGAGCTCCATGGGACTGGTGAATGCAGATGCCACCCGTGTCCAGCTGCCTCACTCCAGGGTCCATCAGCTCAGTACTCCCTCCCCCCACTCTGTGGCCCCACATTCACTTACAGGTCTGGTGGTCTCTAGGAGCTCATGTCCCTGTAGAAAGAATGACTTCCTAGATGAGACATCTGGTCGACCAGAGACCCTGGCCATAGGGCCCTACTCCCTTCTCTGAAGAGCTGGGACCACAGATGAGGCACGTGGCCTCCCTGAGCCTGGACCCCTGGGCTGTCACATGGCGCTGTCACTGCAGCCGTGGACGGCCCTGTGTTCATGACCCTGGGTTCCTGTCTGCAGACATTGTACCTGTACCTGTCCCCAAGGGTCTCTGAGGGACACCAAGGCAACTGTCCTGTGTGGCCACTGGGGCTGCTGCCTGGTGGCACTTGCTCCTCGAGTCCTTTCTTGTTTCTCCTGCAGAGGAGTGTGGTCCTCCAGGTGGGAGGGGCTGGGGATCCGGGTCAGAGCAAAGGAGGTTCCACCCAGCACAGGAGGGTAACTCTGCATGGGATGGGGACAAGGCTCAGAGGTCCCTGGGTAGACCTGACTCTCGCCCTCCTTCTGGGCTGCCTTCCCTGGGGAACGTGCTAACATCCTTTGTAAGCTCAGTGATGTTGCTGACATACAGGGTGGAAGGCATGCCTGGGACTCACTGCACAGCCTGCACCAGAGTCCACACCTGAACCCCCACCTGAGCCCACCGCTGAGCCCCTGTATAGCCTGAATGGCCAGGCTGAACCTAATTAAATACAACGTAGTTATAACTACTTTCAGAAACCAGAGTGGTAATAGTGATACTGAATATCGAAAAGGTCTCAGAGACGGTTGAAGGCAGACACATTTTAGATGCAGCTGCTGTTAGTTCAGCCAAAGTTGGGGGGACTGAAATGTGAGCAGATTCCTGATTTTTGGTGAACTTCCTAGTGAAGGGCAGAAAACCCACTTTCTTGCGTCCTAGGGAGTGGGCGTGGCAGATGGGGGCAGCTACACTGTCCTCCCCAGCTGAGGCTCGCCCTGACCTTTCTGGCCAGGCCCTGCCTGTTTCCAGGGTGGACTTCAAGGAGACCCCAGGGCAGGGGTGACCTCGTCCTTGTTCACGACACACACACTGCATCATGGCCAGCGTCCTGCAGGTGCCAGGTGCCCCCGCTCGAGGCCCCTCAGCTGGCACTAGGATGTCACCTGGTGTGAGGTGCCCCAGTGGGAAAGCTTTTCTGTCCCTTTTCTGTAGTTGAAAAGTCAGAGGCCAACTTGTTGACATTGACCATGTAGTCTAGATGTGCTCATAAGCAGGGGTAGCCTGGCACTGCCTTCTAGAAGGTACTAGGAAGTTCCACAGCTCTCATTAGAGAGGGCCTGGGTCAGGGTGGACCAGAGCAGATCCTTGAGTTCCACCGCAGTCAGGGCAGGTCCCTGCCCCCAGAGACCTTGAGAGGCCTGGGTGGGACAACATAAAAAAATTAAGTTGATGTGAAATCTTACTCCAAACAGTAAGAATTGTTCTAGTCATAAGTATCCGCCTCTTCAGGCATCGGTAAGTGAACATTGCCTTTATTCTATGGTGTTCTCTCTGGATTCTACTACGGCAGACCCTTCAGATGGGTGCAAGTTTTGTGAATCTTCAGGTTTTCTCTTTTCCTAGCACATGCACTACTTAAGATTGTGCAGTTTGCTGTCGGTTTTGGTATGTAGCATTTTTATTATCATTCAGTTCAAAGTATTTTGTAAATGTGATTTATTTGGGGGATTATTTAGAAGTGTATTCATGACTTCTGCATATAAGAACTTTCTAGTTACCTTTTGCTACTAGTTTCTAGATTGACTGCAATGAGAGCAAGAAACATATTTTATACAGTTTCAAGCTGTTAAAGTGTATCAAAACATGCCTTATATATAAATATGGTCAGGTTAAAAAATGTTCCAAGTGTGCATCTCTGCTGCCATCTTGTGGAAATTTGGGGGAATGACACCTTAGTGGAGGTCCACAGGAAAAGTAATTAATTCTGGTGGAATAACAACGACTGTGGATTGCAATGTATTTAGAAGCGTGTTTCCCAACTTTTCAATGTAAGGACCTATTAATTACCATTTGTTCCTGATTTATACACTCACAGTAATGAGAGTAAGAATTATACTGTATATAATTTTAGTTCTTTGTAATTTTTAAAATCTTGCTTTATAGCTCATTATGGTCACTTAGCAAAATGTCCTAAGTGAGGATCTCTTCTTGTCTCAAATGCATCTAGTGCAGGCCAGCAGGAAAGGCTGCTAGCTGTAGTGAATGATCTATGAATGTTGAATGGAATGGCAGTTAGTCGTGGGTGTTATTACTTTCATATAAATAGACTTTGTAGTTCATTTTTCCTTCTCCCCCCATGTACAGCAGTGGTGTCTTTACATCAGGTAACTACACACTTCTTGTGGGTCAGACCTGTATTCATGTTTCAGCCGTGTCCATGTCTTTGTGGTCCAATGTGGTCGGCATCCTGGCAGCATCGACGTCCCTCCCTTGTCTCCGCCACACTAGTGTCCCAGACTCGCCAAAATCATGATTGTGTCTAGGTCCCTTCGGCCTCGATGTCCCAGCTGCTTGGATGTCTCAGCTGTGCCACTTTCCTATCTTTGTTGATCCAGGTTCCCCTGGTGTCTCAGCAACATTTCTGTACCATGTGTGTTGATGCCTCAACCAAACCAATATGTGAGCTGCGCTGCTGTCTTTTCTGTGTCAATGTCCTGTCCTGTCTGGTATTCATTTGTACTTATGCACATATTAAATGTTGAATGTCTTGTATTGATCCAATTCTGTTATTTTGATTATTATCCCAGGTGTTAGAGCCAACAAGGTTTGTGGAAAATAATCCCTTTTAATCCCCCACAGCTTTGAAAAGCTGGCGGTGTGGAAACAGGGAAGGGAAATGAAACCCAAGAAAGACACGCACATTCCATTAAAAAAGCACAAAAGAACATAATAGTGCATATTTATTATTGAAATTCACATAGTTTATGTAGACACTCTTCTTCACAAGCCTGGCACTGGGATGGGAAGGTCATCATTCTAGGTCATGGGGGTGGGTGTCCCCCTTTGGTAAACACACTCCAGCAGGAACAGGGTGGATAATGCTTAGATCTCCCTCATGCAGGAGAGGGTAGGATGGGGTCCTCGCTAATTGTTCACCATCTCTCTGTATTGAACTCAGCTGTGGTTCTAAGAAAAGGACCACCTCTGGGATCTGTTAGCACCCTTCCCTATGCTTATGCAGATGTAGATGTTTAATCTCTTCTCATCCTGAGTCTTGCTGGACTCCCACCCATTGGGTCCATGGGAATTCTGTGTTCTTGGGCCATTGTGGACATTATCTGGGAATGGGTGACCAGGAATGAACAACATGGTGCATGTTCATTATCCCATCAGACTTCATGTCACAAACAAAAGTTTAAAGATAAAATAAGTACTAATTTCAAGATGGTGTCAGTGTTGTATGAAGCCCTGTGGGCCCCAGGTACAAGGAAAGTGCGTTACAGAAGCTCCTGTGTTGGGGGCTTCATGAATGCCATGCGGATTGGGTGCACCTGTCACAGGGGAAACTTGGTTCTTCTTGCCAATGCAGTAAAGGATTACAGATCAGCAAGTGTGTTAGTGTGCAAGCAGGGTTTATTAGTGATACGTTCTCACGGAAGGGGACAGGTCTTCCTGAGATGGGAGTGAAAGGCAAGAAGTTGGGTGGCAAGAGCACCAGGTCCTTTGTCCTGAGGACTTACAGTTGGTGGGATGGTGGCAAAGAAGTTACATATTGATTGACAGGTAAAAGTGGTACCAGCTTCCATAGGGGATGAGACTACTCAAATGTAGGTATGGGTGGGGTCATTAGCCCAAATCCTTATCTGGCTTCAGGCTCCATTTGGTCATCTTGTAAAATAGATATGAGACAGGAGACAGTTAAAGTTAAAGCATTTACCCAGTTACCTATGGGCTCTTTCTGTAAACATTAGGGACCCTTCATAAAAGATAGTGGACAGAGGCAGTTAGCCAATTTTGTTTTATGGGTCCTTTCCTTGAGTGCTGTGGAGCCCCTCCCATCTTCTAGGCCTTGAGATGAATACACTTTGAAAGCCTTTCTTTCCCAGACAGTGGAAACGATACCTAGGATTTCAACGTGTTAGCATGGTGTTTCTTGTGATGCTGGACCATCTGGCAATAGAATTGGACCAGGCTCAGGACTGCTGAGTTAGCGGGTGGCACATGTCTTCCTCGTCCTCCCGGCCTTGGCTTACCATCTATCCTGCCTAACACATCAGTGCAGGCAGGTGCTGTTCCCAGTGTTGGTTCTCAGCAAGGGGTGGGTGAGGGTCTTGTTTCACAGGGTATTTTCAGTACCACCTGCCTGTGCTGAGGAGGCTCTGAGGGTGCACAAGCTCAGCGAGAGGATGGTAATCTGGAGGGAGGCACATCCCCCACCTCAGGCCTCCTTCTCTGGGCAGTTGAGTCTATGTGGGGAAAGCAGTGGGGTCTGCTCAATTTCTGAGTTTGGCTACAGACCCCTACCCTGTCCTTATCTTTCTCTGTCCAGTGCTAAAGACTCAGAATGTCTTCTGGGGCTGAAGACTGTTCAGAACTTGTGATCTCAGCCATCCACTTGCCAGATTCTGTCTGTGCTGACTCAGCTTTGAATGTCAAAACGGAAAGGCTGGAGTTCCCATTTCCAGTGTACAGACTAAGAATCAGGCAGAGAGAAGTTGAGAATCTTGCCTTAGGTCACACAGCTGTAGAAGACAGAGCTGAGACTCCAACCCACTATGGACTGATGTGGAATCTGTATGCTGTGCAGCAGGAAATGCTGACCCTGAAGGGGCAGCAAGGAGAGTGAGGAAGACCAGGTGCCCAGACTGAGCCAGGCTCACATCCATGCACAAGCACACATCCCTCCCTGCTGTTCACCTCAGAGGCTCCAGAGGTTTTGGAAACTAGAAGAGCCAAGAGAATCCAAGGGAGGAGGGTAGGGAGCCTATTAAGAGAAAAGGCCCCACCTCCTGGGAATCCGGGGAATTCCCTTCTCTGGTGAGTCTGTCTCAAATCCCTCTCTCTGGGCAGAAACCAAAGTATACTGACTCCAGACTTACTCATCGGTAGGGGTTGAATTTCTGTGGTTGAGAGTAGTTCTTTGTGGCTTTTCCCAAACTGCTTTCAGTGATGGGGAAATGAGGGACGTGGGCTTCATATTTGTATGGAGACAAAACGTTTTAGAAAAGGACATCAAGATTCGATTCCCAGTCAGGGCACATGCCTAGGTTGCAGGCCATGTCTCCCAGCAACCACACATTGATGTTTCTCTCTCTCTCTCTCCCCCTCCCTTCCCTCTCTAAAAATAAATAAATAAAATCTTAAAAAAAAAAAGACGGGTGCTGATATCCCCATTACTCATGGAACTGTCTGTCCACCTCATCTATTGCCATGAAACTGGAGGGTTTTTTTTAACCAGTTACTTCTGTACTAATTACAATGTTGGGGAGAGTAAGGTTCCATAGACTTCTTAGGGCCATTGACATGTGATTTAATGGTAATGATTCATTCACTTCACCTGCAAACATAGGGCTTTTACCCAGAGTGTGTCCTCTGGTGTATCATGAGATGTGACTTCTGTGTAAAGCCTCTCCCACACTCCCCGCAAACATACGGCTTCTCCCCAGAGTGTGTCCTCTGGTGTCTGATGAGAACTGAGTTTTCTGTAAAGCCTCATCTGCACTCCTTGGGAATACAGGGCTTCTCCCCAGAGTGTGTCCTCTGGTGTGTGATGAGAGCTGACTTCTGTGTAAACCCTCGCCCACACTCCTTGCAAACATAGGGCTTCTCCCCTGAGTGTGTCCTTTGGTGTGTGATGAGATGTGAATTCTGTGTAAAGCCTCGCCCACACTCCTTGCAAACATAGGGCTTCTCCCCTGAATGTGTCCTCTGGTGTGTGATAAGAACTGACTTCCGTGTAAAGCCTTGCCCACACTCCCTGCAAACATAGGGCTTCTCCCCTGAGTGTGTCCTCTGGTGTGTGCTAAGAACTGACTTCTGTGTAAACCCTCGCCCACACTCCCTGCAAACATAGGGCTTCTCCCCTGAGTGTGTCCTCTGGTGTGTGATGAGAATTGACTTCCGTGTAAAGCCTCGCCCGCACTTTCTGCAAACATAGGGCTTCTCCCCTGAGTGTGTCCTCTGGTGTCTGATGAGAACTGACCTTTCTGTAAAGCCACGCCCACACTCCCTGCAAACATATGGCTTCTCCCCTGAGTGTGTCCTCTGGTGTGTGAAGAGAACTGACTTCCGTGTAAAGCCTCGCCCACACTCCCTGCAAACATAGGGCTTCTCCCCAGAGTGTGTCCTCTGGTGTGTGAAGAGAGCTGACTTCCATGTAAAGCCTCGCCCACACTCCCTGCAAACATAGGGCTTCTCCCCTGAGTGTGTCCTCTGGTGTGTGATGAGAACTGACTTCCGTGTAAAGCCTCGCCCACACTCCCTGCAAACATAGGGCTTCTCCCCAGAGTGTGTCCTCTGGTGTGTGATGAGAGTTGACTTGCATGTAAAGCCTCGCCCACAATCCCTGCAAACATAGGGTTTCTCCCCTGAGTGTCTCCTTTGGTGTGTGATGAGAGCTGACTTGCATGTAAAACCTCGCCCACAATCCCTGCAAACATAGGGCTTCTCCCCAGAGTGTGTCCTGTAGTGTGTGATGAGAGCTGACTTCTGTGTAAAGCCTCGCCCACACTCCCCACAAACATAGGGCTTCTCCCCAGAGTGTGTCCTCTGGTGTGTGATGAGAACTGACTTTTCTGCAAATCCTCGCCCACACTCCCTGCAAACATAGGGTTTCTCTCCAGAGTGTGTCCTCTGGTGAGTGATGAGACCTGACTTCTGTGTAAAGCCTCGCCCACACTCCCTGCAAACATAGGGCTTCTCCCCTGAGTGTGTCCTCTGGTGTGTGATGAGAGCTGACTTGCATGTAAAGCCTCGCCCACACTCCCTACAAACATAGGGCTTCTCCCCAGAGTGTGTCCTCTTGTGTCTGATGAGATGTGACCCATCACTGAAGCCTTGCCAA
>PVIA01016340.1:0-19309 GCA_004024845.1 Tonatia bakeri | reverse complement strand
CCAAGATTGTTCTATCCAGCAAAGCTTTCATTTAAAATGGAAGGGCAGATAAAGTGCTTCCTAGATAAGATCAAGTTAAAGGAGTTCATCATCACCAAGCCCTTATTATTTGAAATGTTAAAGGGACTTATGTAAGAAAAAGAAGATAAAAAATATGAACAGTAAAATGACAACAAACTCAAAACTATCAACAATCAAACGTAAAACAAAAACAAAAACAAAAATGAACTAAGCAAACAACTAGGACAGGATCAGATTAACAGAAATGGAGATCATATGGAGGTTATCAGCAGGGAGAGGGAGGGAGGAGAATGGGGGAAAAGGTATAGGGAGTAAGAAGCATAAATGGTAGGTATAAAATGGGCAGGGGGAGGTTAAGAACAGTATGGGGAATGGAGAAGCCAAAGAATTTTTTTCCAAAGAATTTATATGTATGACCCATGGACATGAAGTAAAGGGGGGATGCTGTTGAGAAGTGGGGGTTGGGTGGAGGGGAATAGGGAATAAGGGGGAGAAAAAATGGGACAACTGTAATAACATAATCAGTAAATAGACTTAAAGAAAAAAACAGCAAGAAGTACCACTTCTTTATCAGCTATTTTTTGAGAACAGTCAACCAGGGAATGGAAACCTCTTTCAAGTTTGGGTCTAATACTTTCAAGGTCACCAGATCTCCCCCACAGTAGTCTGCTTTCTCATAGGCACACATCCCAATATGCCAGACACTGGCTTCTAAAAAGATCTTTTGTTTTTAAGTAGGGAAAGTGTTATTACAGAAATGAGAGGACATTTTTACAAATGGTCACCAGAATTTTTCACTGTCCAGGACTGTCCTTTGGCATCCTGCTGAGCCACTAGAACAATACTGCTTAATAGAAACTTCTGGAATGATGACAAGGTTGTGTCTGTGCCATCACTATGGCAGCCACATGTTGCTACTGCACACTTGACATGTGGTTAGTATGACTGGGAAACTAAACTTTTAATTTCATTTAAATCCAATTAAATTTAAGTAGCTACATGTAGACACATGTGACTGCCAAATTGAACTGAGCAGACTTGAGCAAAGGAAATCTGAACTTGGGCATTCTTCCCAGCACCTCTGGGACAGGGCTGAGTTTGAAGTATAGGTAGATGGAAAGGTATGAACTCACGTGGGCTTCTCCTCAACTCATGCTCTCCAGGAATCTGAGTGCCAAAGTTTAACATGTCATGCTCACGTCCCGCCCTTTGCCTGTTATCATGATCTTGACCTCAATCATCAGAGCAGACCTGAAGAACTAAAATCTTGGGGATGGCTCTGTGAAGAGCCTTCATGCATGCAGCTTCCATTGCTCTTTTTGATACCTTGTCAGGGGGTAGAGGACAGGGTGGGGGTGCTATTTATACCCATTGTTCTGAGGAGAAAACTGAGGCCTACAGAAGTACAGTGCTCTGCCTGTATAGCAAAAAAGTGGCTGAGTCAGAATTCAAACTCAGGGCCATGATCCCTGGGCACTTGGGGTATTTTTTTCCCTAGGAGGTGGTGTTTCTCTGAATTTTCTCCGAACTCTTTCTCTACGTTCCTGAGTGACTGTGACATTCACTGGGGAGAGTCCAGCAGACGCACCAGAGTTGAGACTATCTGCATAGAAAGCTCTGCATACCCAGGTCTTGTGGGAATGGCCTCAGGACGGAAGGCAGCATCTCCAGTCCTGACCCACCCCACCCCCACCCATGAGGCTCATGTTAAAAATCAGAAAGAATGACAAGAACCAAGACTCTGCAGCCAAAGGGACAACATATTTGGTGTTTCATTTTCTTCTTTCTTTTCAATGATTCTCTAGAAGTGGATTAAATATTAAAAATAAAACAAAACAAAAAACTTCCTGACCGAAGGCTTGGGAGACACAGGGAAGGGTTGTCCAAAGGAAAAATTATTCCCCTGAGAATCTTTTTGAAGTTGCCTCTTAGTAGGGGGGAAAGAAAGCCAAAAGTTCTCAATTATAAAATGTACACATGTTCCTTGTATAAAACTTAGAAAAAAGACAGATACAAAGAAAAAAAATGCATTGTCACTCTCCTTAAAGAATCCTCACCAACCATTTGTATTCTTTTTCAGTTCTTTGTTCCCCATACATGATTTGTTTTGTTTGTTGTAGTTATGACTACAGATTTTAGGGGGATTATAGGCTATGGGGACTGGATTCAGGTTCTTCCTGCAGTCAAAAGAATAGTTTAAATCATTGTTTTCAAACCTGGGTCAAAAGATCAGTTTTTAAGCTTTCCAACCCATCACTGGTCCTCCCATGAGACAAGGATGCACCATGTCCTCACCTGCTACTCAATGAGCAGTTTGCCATCACCCTACCCATGCTTGGTCGAGTCCACTGTACACACGCTTGCATGCCACAGCAATGTCTAAGTGCTCTGTAAGTTTCTAAACATCTACTCTCAACATCTACCCTTATTTCTTTACACTAGCACTGGTTTGGAGAAGGGGTCTGAAAACTATGACCCTTGGGCCATATCCTAGCCACCACTTCATTTGAGATAAGGATGATTTTTACTCTAAATGGTTAGGGGGGAAATTATTTTTTAAAAAAGAATAGTATTTCATGACATAAAAATTCTATGAAATTCAAACTCATGGTCTATAAGCACAGTAACCCCTCTTATTTGAGATTTTACTTTTTAAGGTTTCAGTTACCCATGGTCAACTACAGTCCAAAACAACTGTAAAACTGTAAAGTTTAACTGAAATACAGCCACACTCACTCATTAACACATCATCCATGGCTGCTCTTGCAGTACACTTCAGCAGGATTGAATAGTTAGGCAGAGACACGTTGGCTGTGAAGCCTAGAATAATTACAATCTCGCTTTTCACAGAAAAGTTCTCTGAACCTGGTTCTAGGTCAGTGCATGGTTCCTGAGTTTGCTGCTTCTCAGAATCATGGGGAAACTTTAAAACATGTATAGCTTGCCAGGCCTTCCCCAGCCCTATGGAATCAGAGTTTCCAGGGTGGGGCCCTCCCACTCTCACCCCTGCCCTCAGTGGTTCTGATGGTCAGTGGTCCTGGAAACACTGGCCAGGTGGGCCCCAGGAGGTGTACTTCTCAGAGCCCACAGGCTGAGTCCTCAGGACAGGTCCTGCTGCTCTGTTCAGACTGCCTCTGGGACAAAACCTCTTGTGTCCTGAGCAGCTCCAGATGTGCTCTGCAGCTACATTCCCGGAAGTCTAGCCCTCCCTGGGTACACAGCTGAGGTTCACAAGCTGTGGTTGGGTCTTGGCCCAGAGCCCTCCTGCCACAGCTCAGGCCTCCTCCCACCCCCAGGCTTCCCTGACGTCACCCTAACTGGAGGCTCCTCTGTCTCTCTCCAGCCTGGGGTGTCTAGAATTCTTGAACTGCCTCTGGGGAAGCTGGAAAGGAGTGTGGTGGCTCTTCATCCAATGCACTGGGCTGCCCGGCTCACTTCATCTGAGCTCCACATCGCTCCTACCCTCTGGTTTATGTTTCTGGCACTGAGTCCTGAGCCAACTGCATACACAACCTGAGCCAGTTCTGTGGGAGAGTCGAGGGTAGTGAGCTGGAAGGGAGCAAAACCATGAAGCAGGCCTTTCTCTGATTTCCTCATGACTCCATCTTTATATTTCTGACTCCTTTCCTGTTGTCCCTCACCTCCCTGGCCTATTAGTATTAGCTTTGCTCTCTCACTCTTTGTTCTTACCCCCACCTCCTCTTTCTTTCTTTTCCCCTTGTTACCCTGCTTTTTTCTTACTCCTTGGTACCCCCCCCTCTTGAGTTTTCTAGTCAGACCTACTGCTTCTAGACAGAGCCAAGCCACCTGCCTCAGAGAGCCAGCACTTTCTCCAGAATGAGATGAGGCTGGATCAGCTGCTTTGCTGACAGTGGCTCAGGCCTTCGGTGTGACATGTACACAGAGTTTATTCCAGGAAAATGTATTCAGGCTCTGCCCTCAGAGAGCTCACTATTTATGGGAAAGTTGGAGAAGCCACAGACAATTTTCAAACTGTCCTAAAGGATGACCTGGGATCAGGACAGGAGGCTGGGCAGGGCAGTGCCCAGCAAGCCACTGAGGCTGTTTGTGTGTAGTTGAAGAGTGTCTGAGGGGATGTCCCTGGCTTCACACTGTGGAAATGGAGCTGAATTAGTTTCATGGTGGGTTATGTCCCAAGGGTAAAAAAAAAGCATGAGCATATGGAAGTCCCTAAATATGCCCGTTACTAAAACCCATGGAAGTGTCATAAGTGAGGGTGGGCTGTGATCAGATTTATGCTTCAGAAACTCACCCTCATCCAGTTTGAAGGCTAGAAGGCCACTGGGAAACCAACTCTAATATGGAAAGATGAGGCCTCAATGAGGGCAGAGGCAGAGGGGTTGGAGAAGATGGGAGGGCACCAAGGAAGATTTAGGCTTGGGGACTGGATGTGAGGCATGAGGGACAGGCAGGGGCGAGGTTTCTAGAATGGCTATGAGAATGGATGGCATATTGGATCTGTGATGATGCTGCATCACAAGCAACCCCACAATCTCAGTGGTTTACATTAACAAATGTTTTATTTTATTTGCATGAGACTATAGGTCGTCTGTAGTTGATTATCTTGAGTGAGCTTGGCTGGGCTTGGCTGAGCCAGGCTTCTAGTCAGGTTCAGGATGCTCCATTTGAGTTCAATCTCGATTCTGAGCCAAAGGGCAGTAACTCTGTGGTACAGGCTCCAGTCACAGATGGTCACAGGAGTGCAACCACACAGCATCTCCACTAGTATCACATCAGATGCCAAGGTAAACTCAAGGCCACTAGAGATGACAGGAGATAAGACTTCTGGGGACTGATGGCTGGGGCTGATCTTCCCGGGAAAAACTAGCTAGGTCTCCTATTCTCCCTGGGCCAACAAAGGTCACTCTTGTGATATATTCCTCAAGTCCTTAAAAGAATGTCAGAAAACAAAGGTGGGGTAACCAGCAATGGGTACAATTGATGTTTGCAAAAGTCTGTTTCTATCCAACAAATATCCACATCTATTTTATGGCAGAATTGCCATTCCCTTCTGTGGGGTATACATGCCTGCTGAAATCGAGGCCTTACTTTAAAGCTGCTGTTCCCTAGAATGGGAAATAGGCTTTTGGTATCTTAATGGCTAGTTGTACCACAAATTCAGAATAATCAGTTACATAAATTTTATGAATTCGAAACTGCAGTCGTCTGTAATGGAGGCCTGAAAAATAGTAACTTAAATCTCCAAGTGTTTATTCTCTCAATAAGATGTTTAGAGGTAGGCAATCCAGGGTAGAAACCACACTTGTTACATTTTTCTGTTCCACTGTCTGCAGTAAGTAGCTTTTACTCTCAGAGTGTTCTCGTGGTCCAATATGGCTACTGGAGCTCCAGCCTTTGCATGATCTACAAGCTGGAAGAAAGAGGAAAAGTAAAAGGTGTATTTTTCTGAATTGGGACTGGTGCCTTTGAAGCAGGTTTTTGGAAGCCCCACCAACACTAAGATTTACATTTCACTTAGTCACATGTCCACATCTTGCTATATGAGAGACTGGGAAATGTGAGTTTAGATGAATATACTCCTTCCGTCAGTAAAATCAGGGTTCTGCTAATGAGCCAAAAAGGGAAAATAGAGACTGCATGGCAAACAACATTTTCCACCACATCTTCCAATTATTTTCCCCAAAACAGTATTGTATAGGAGAAAAAAGTCCTGGTTTGGACTCACAGCCACTAGGCTCACTTCTCAATCCCTCTATTTACTAGCTATGCCATCTGGGCAAAGTCACATAAGCTCTCTGAGCCTTTGAGTCCCCTTTATACAAAACAGACTGTTGATCATATTTGCTTTCCAGCATTATCAAAAGGGACCAAGTGGGACCAGGAACTCTATAAATTGTAACATACTGTACAAAAATTAATAATATTTGTAGTAAGTTGAAGATAGAGCAAATACTTCTTTAACTAAAAGGGATCACCTGATGGCTAGCTTCTCCTTAGACAGAAGTGATTCCTGTTTGTTCTCATTGATGTTCCTCCCTCCCTCCTAGACAGTCATGGTTTTCACAGGGTTTAACTGTGGTGGGAGAAGGGCAGGACTCAGAGTGTGGGTGGAGCTGGGACCCTGTTGATAAAGATCCGTATCCTAATACCCTGGGGACTGCATGTACCTTAGGAGAGTGTCTGTCTGTGATAGCTCCCCTTAATCCTTGGTTCTTGGCTATTCCAGCTGGGTTGTTTCCCTGACACCCCATTCATGTGCTCTCTCCATGTGGCTTGGGCTTCTAACTGCATGGCAGCTGGGTTCTGAGTGGGAATGCCCTGAGAGCAAATGTTTCAAGAAGAAGGAAGCAGAAATTGCCACTTTTCTTACAAGCTATGCTGGAAATAGTATGCATCATTTTCACTCAGGGTTCAGGGGTGGGAGAACACCCCTCCCCCCACTCTCCATGGGGAAATTGTGCACGGGAAGAAGGGTAGGAATTGATGGCAGCATCTTAGAGACCAGCTACTACAGTTATCTTGACTGTATGTTGACAGCATTCAGGTGACTTCACACTGATACTTATGTGCACCCCGAGAGACTGCTTGATTGGTGGTCTGCTGTGTGGGCACCATGATATTTAAAAGCTCCTGAAGTGATTCTAATGTGTAGCCAAGCTTGAGAACTGTTCGCTTAACACAACCCTAACAAAAACTCCAAAAAATGAAGGAAGGGAAAGAACCTGAGGCTTGGGTCATGAGGTCTGGGAGGTTCCTACTCAGATGTTTGTAAGGCTCTGTGCTCCTCACTGCTCGAGTTGGTTTTGTTCCCATGGACTTCCTGCATATAGTTAGCACATACCGTGGGGGACTAGAACAGCATGGAAGCTAAGGTGCAAAGAGTTATTAGTAAGTGTGGTTGGGGCAAGCAGAGCTTATAAAACTTCTTGAAAGTCTCCTTGATCTCAGACTTTTGATCTGAAATCAGTAGTTTGGTCAACTTCTTTTGTTACCTTCTCCAGGAATTAACTTGTGTCTACATGTGGTGTGAATTCTAACAAAAGTATCAGAAATTCTATTTTTAGAGTATTTTTGGTCAACCAGACTATCAATAGTTAATATACCTTTCTCCCCAATGGGCAAAATACGGTTTCAAACAACTTTATTTGAGGATAGAGGAGCAGGAAGTATGCTCATGAATGTTCATGTTTCTGCCTACTGGCCTCATACATTAAAAAATATTATTTACTCCTAATGCTAATGAAATCTCTTTGTTGACAAAGAGATTTTATTTTTCTGGATAATTTAGTTTGGTGTTTGTGTATTTTCTGGAAGAGATCTTTCCTTTAAGACCCTGGGCACATTTCAAGAGCAGAGTGGAGTTTTAAATTAACCCCCCACATAGAATGGTGCACCAATAGGAAGAGAAGTTTGCTGTGAACCCCATTCCCAGGAAGATTGATATCTAAATGGAATCATATAATCAACATGCCTGTGAAATACATGAAACCATGTGATGACAGACCAACATGAAAACATGAATGTGGACAATACATAATTGGAATCTGAGACTTTCAGTCACTGAAGGGACCTTATGAAACGTCTTGCCTAATGACCTGTGAGACATTAGCACCCCTATTATGCTACTGCTGAAGCAGTGGAGAAGAAGGGATTGTATTCTTTCTTTCTCTCCTTTGTTCAGTTCTGGCTTAGATAGGCCTTCTTTATATCCATCCACACATTCTCTCTACAACTTCCACCCTGCTCTGTAAACCACTCATTTACTTTTGCTCCATTCTTGTCCTCTGTGCTCTGTTTCATTTCAAAGGGGCTGGAACCCTCCAAGTGGCATTTCCCAGGCTCTTTTGCCAGTAGGCTTCTGCTTAGGGTCAGCCAGATGGAGGTACAGAAGAGATACTGGAAAGCGGCATAAGAGGAATCTAATCTTGTTCTTTCTGTTTCAGACTGTTCCTCCAGCGGAGGCAGAATGAATGCAGGTCCCTGCTCAGGTAGCTCTAGGTATTCAGCAACTGGTGGCTCTGGATTATCCTATGTTCCCTGTTGCTCTTCTAGCCCCAAAGGTGCTAATGGCTTCTTGCAATTATTAATCTTTGGGTATCTTTACCTTTCTCTGTTTGTACCTCCATCCCTTCCAATATCTTTGTAACAAGTTCCCTATATTAAAGTGTTCCTCTTTAAAATGCCTAAGGATGTTTCTGTTTCCCTAACTGGAATTGACCGAGACTGTATTAGTGGAATTACTGGAGTTGTATGAAGGTTTATGTCTCTTCCAGGTGACAATAAATGTTTTAGCTAGGCTATATTGTTCTCTTCCAGTTTTGCCTTTATCATGCCCTCCAGCAAGTGCTCCTTCTCCCATCATATGGATGCAGGCTGTCTCCAGTCTGGCCTTTCTCCTCTGAGGACACTTCATTCATCTACTGCTTACTTAAGGGATGTCACAGCAGTGCCAGTGCCCAGCTATAGTCATCCCAGGACAAGGAGAACAGGACTTTCGACCCCCTCCATTTCAACATCATTCTTCATGTGATCCTGTTGGAGATTGTCAGCCATTCTACATTGCTGACACATGGATCTTCCCCTTATGTCCTTGTCACTGTGTTCTTGATAAACTTTGTTTTTCCATCTAATACTTGTGTGGTTGCTTTTGTTTTCATAGTTTTTGTTTTGTTTTATTATAGCTAGAAACTATAGGGAACTCCAGCCAACTTTCAACTGTTTGTACTTGAAGACTTTTTCCACAAACCAAAGAAGGCTACTCTGCCTATGAGTAAGAGATCAGAAGTGCCAGAAAATTCATATGCCCCAAGAGTAACCCTCAACCATACATAATTGAAATCAGTAACCCAATGATTGAGGGGGAGTTGGTATATAAGTACCTGGCCAATGGATTGTCACATTAATTCCCACTGAACCTCATCTTGACCTATTCAGTTCATTGTTCTGTAAAGTTCATTGAGACTTCTAATCTTGTTATCCAGCACACTTTCTAAATATTTCTTCCAGTCTCCTGTATTCTGAAAATTTGTCAAGCATGACTTTTACTTATTGTATCAGACACTAGTTCAAAGTTATTGAATAGACCCTGGTGTTCCATAATTTTCCCACTCAACAATCATTGCTTATCCCATTCATCTTGCTAATAAAACCCTGATTTGGGTAGGTAGGTAGGTGGCAGTGAATCCAACTTTAGGATGTATAACTGTTCTGATGTATAACTTCCCTTTGCCAAATGTTGCTTCAACTTCTCCTGGGGCAGCTGGAGGCAAGGAGTTGGGCATGTGACCCATGTATGAACATGGGAAAGTCTACAGAGCAATTTGTGGAGGTTTCCTCCCAATAAAGGGACAAGCTGTCTCACTTTGGGGTTCCCCTAGCATTCTTTGAGACAAGAATTGGAGAGCAAGTAAGTTTGGGAGAATGTACTCCCAGGAAACACTGGAAGGCAAGTGGAAAGCAACATGGGAGGGAAGGTATCTAACAAAGAATGCATTATAGAGTAGGTACTACTGTGGGTGACTGGAGCTTAATCATGTGGGGAAATTTTTGGAAAAGGTATAAATTTTCTGCTTTCGAGTTATCCCTCAGAGGAACCAGGGACCTAGACTATTTAGATAAAACTCTCACTCAATTATTGGTTAGGGATTGCTCTTGGGGGATACAATTTTTTTTTTGGCACTTGTGATCTGATACTCATATTTAATCAGAACAACATTTTGTGGTTTTTGAAAACAGTCTTCAAGTAAAGGCAGAGTTGGCTGGAGTTCACTAAAATGGAGGGATACTGGAGTAGTTCCAGTACATCAGCTGTCATGTCCCTCTTTCACTGTGCTTCCTAACCATATATATTTTGTTGTGATGTCTGGAGCTGCAACAGCCATCTTGTGACCATAAGCTGATAAACAAGTGGGTGACTAACAGGAACACTGATGTTAGAGGTAAGAGATGATGGAAAAATCCATGTTTTTTCCTGATGTCAGTGGACTGCTACACCATGACTATTATATCCAAAGAATTCTTATTTTATGAAATAGTTAAACGTCTTTATTTCTTAAGCCACTGTCACTTGAGTGTTCTGTTATTTGTGGTCAATTAAATTCTACTCAAAATGGCCTTATGGAATGAATGAATGAGAAGTTCAATGGCAAAGTTTGCCTAATGACTCACCAGAAACCATGCTCTTGCCATTGAATTCTTGTCTCAGGGTTGGCTTTGGAGGGAGCACAAAGTAAAACACACTTCAAACAAGACTTCTAAATAGATGTTTGTTAATAAATAGATGGATGGGTGACTGAATAGATATATGAATGGGTATAAAGTTCAATCTTCCATTAACTATAGATGAAATTCCTGTCTCTTCTTTTGTGATCTGATTACACATTAGTCACTTAACACTAATTGTTGACTTCATAGTTCCTTTGTCTGTAGTTCTGCAACTGTTCATAAGTCACTATGAACAGCTAATAAAAGTATTGACCAATTTATTAAGTAGTTGTAGCTATTTTTGTTTCTGCTAGCTGTTGCAATGCTAGAAATTAAGTGACATTATTTTCCACTAATGTCCATCCGTAGAGAGCTGGTGCAGGGGGCAAAAGGAACAAGAACAGCTTTGCTTTTGTCAGGAAAAGAATGTCTCCCACTTGTCAGGACCTTTGGGTGCAAGTGACAGAAACCCAATCCAAATTAAGCAAAAAGAAAATATGTTAGTTCTAGTAACCACAAGGTCCTAAGGCAACCTGGCTTTGGTTATAGCTAAATTCAATGGTTCTGATCATGTGGGTGTTCTCTCTCTCATCTCCCTTTCACACCCACAACTCAGTTTGCTTTTATTTTCTTTTATTCTGCACACAAGTTCTATTCACAGGGAAGATGGAATCCCAGACATCTACAACATTAGATGTGCCCTTCTGGTTCCAATCTTGGTTTATATGCCTCCTTTACCATCTCTCCCAGGATCCCATATCAACCTCAGGGAAGACTTTGCATGGACTTGCCTGAGCCAATCGCAATGTCCAAGAGAATAAAATATTCTGATTGGCTAACCTGGGTCATATGCCCACTGCAACGGCATGAGGGGGATGGGATGGGTGTCATGATTTTTGGCCCCACCAGGACCATGCAGGAAAATATGCTGGAGAGAACAATTACGGCTCCTATGGGCCACTTCTATGCTCCTCATCAATGGTACTAGCTTGTATAGTGTATGATCAGATGCCTCCTGTGACTGCTGGCAGGGGTCACAGATATTTTCATGCCACCCTAAGTAAGAATGTGTCTCAGTTTGGGCTGCTCCTGAGACAAACACTTGGTTGTAGGTACTTTTTTTGAGAAATGATCTCAGTACTCACTGGGAAAAAGTGAATAATTGAGACAAAGAAGAGAAGAAAACCAATAAAAGATGTGTTGATAAAAGAATGAAATAGGGGTCAAGCACCCTGGGGAAACTTCTGAAAAAAGTTTTACTACACCAAACAATTCCTCAGGATTATATACAGAGGGGTGAGGACACTCGTGTCCTTTCCACCATTTTCCATCCTTCCTCATTGCTTAGGGGCTGTTCCTGGGAGTGGTCTCTCCTTAGCTCTTCTGGTCTGTGCACACTGGAGTGGGAACAAGGGAAAAGGGATAGAGAATACCCTCAGGCAGAGAACCACAGTTTTTCAAGGAAGGAAGCCCTTGGCATGGCCTGGAACTGTCCACTAAAGCTAAGAGTGACCTCCAGAGTGGGCCAAGGGGATATGGGCTTCTGCTGTGATCTGTTACTTCTTGACCATTGCAATGCTCCATGAAGTTACTATTACTTCATTTATGAGCCAAGCACACCAAGACCCAAACAACTTCAAAGCTCTAATTCAGGCATGCTCTAACAGTGGGCAATCTGATTTTTTAAAAAAGAAAATGATTTAGTTTACAAAGTTCAGGATTTTAAAAGTTTCTTCAAAAAGTTTGACCTTCATTCTGTTTTGAGAATTTGTTATTACAGTTGCTTTTAACTGGCATTAATAAAGACCCTGGCAGGTATTACCTGATAGCCATAATTGTTTAAAATCTTAAGAAATAGGCATATGGGTGAGAAATACCAGAGTCTGATGCTTCAGCACATTCATGTGGGCTTGAGATCAGCTTTAGCCCTACAGGGCCCATGAGATATGGACCACCAAAGTGGTCCATAGCCCTTGTGAAGCATTTCTTGCTGATTAGGGAAACTAGAACTTATTGCTAGGGCCACTTCACACCCTACCATGGTCAAGAGTCTGGCAGGCAGTACTCCCTAGGAGGAGGCCTTCTAAATTTTTACATATCACAAATATGATATGGTTTCCTGGATGTAATAGTCCCCAAAGCATCAATTCTCACAAATCAAGGACTAGCTGGGGCCCTGGGCTCTGTCACTTTGCTCTTAAGGGATCAGGCTAGGAAACATGACACAAAGAGTCCTTGGGGAATTCTTTGGCTAGATGTGGTGATAAGGCAATAAGATATATGTAACTTTCCATTTTGTCACAGAGTAAAATGAAGGAACATGTTAACAAGCAACTCCCTGGGCATAGCTGTGTGACACTGGGAAAATCAACCTCTCTGAGATCTAGCTATTCATACATAAAATAAGGGAGTTTGGCTAATCAAGTGGTTAGCATTAGATTCTGGTCCTTCCACTGCCCCTTCCTTGCCCATGGCATAGTGTGCTATTCAATTACAGCATTTTCTCTCTGAGCTAAGGGTTGGCCTCAGAATCTTTCTCAACACAGAGAACAAGGGAGCCACTACTAAGTAACCAGAGTTGGCAGGTGGGTTGAAACTTATTTGCCATCCCTGGGCTGGGTGATCTCTAAGGTTCCTGGTAATTTTAACTTGTTGGAGTCTGAACATGTAAACCAGGCATTAGAAAACTATGATCACAGTCCAAATCCTGCCCTGTCTGTGCTGCAGGAAAAGTTTTACTAGAGCACAGGCAGGCCCACTTGTATGTTTCTGTGGCTGCTTTTGTGCTACGACAGCAAAGATGAGTATCTGTGACAGAAACTGTATGTCTTGCAAAGCCTCTAATATTTTCTATCAGGTCCTGTGCAGAAAAGGCTTTCCACCCTGATTTAAGCCTCTATCTTTCCCTCCAATCTTAGCAGGTCACGAGTGAAACTCCTCTTTTTCCCTACAGGCTCCATGTGGCTAAGCTATGCTTGATGGGCTTTTGGCATCCCCAAGTCAGAAGGACAGGAGGAGACAAGCCAGTGGGGAGATTCAGAAACCTAAATAGAAACCTTATGGTGGTGGGATGGACAGCATACAGGTGGGAACTGGGGTTAGCAAAAGAAGAGATAAAGGTGTGTCCAGACAAAAGAGGCAGAAACCTCCCTTTTGCTCTGTAACTGAAGGACCACCCTGGTCAGTGTGGCCTGGCATCCAGCTTGAGCCACTTTCTGAAGCTTGGTGTTCTGAGAACCTTGGTATGGCTGGCTGCCCACTGGTTTCCAGGAGGAGTTTGGTATGAAAAGTGAAGGTTTGGGTCCTTGTGTTGTTTCCTGAAGGAAACCACTGCTTTTTCCTGGTCTGTGGACAACCACTGCTGCCCACCTGGACTTGGGCAGGAGTTTTAAATAGCACCCTTGATGAATGTCAAAGGACGGGCACTGGGTGATGCTCCTAGAGCAGTGTAGCATAGGCTACCATATCTATGTTCAGTATAGGGATGCCAAATCCTTTGCCCCACCAATGACAATAACAAGGAGTCTTGTGTGAGTCTTGTAGCCATAACAAATTCTAGGCTCTTCTCTTCTCTCTCCTGGGTCTCTTGGGATTCCTTCTCCAACATCTGTGCACCTTGTTGCAAGTAGTTCACACCTGTGGCCTTCGGGGACCTGCTCTTGGGCACTGGGCTGTCCACTCACACAGAGAACCTGAAGTGCATGGGAGTCCCAATCTCCCTGCAGGGCAGCCCACAGACAGTGACTGGAGCAGAGGACAAAGCCTAGCTCCTCTGCCTCCTCCAGGTGTAATTCTTGCTCCAGTGCTCTGTGGAACTAGGCTGAGGGTGGGACTCTGTCAAGCTTGTGCACATATTGGATAGGCCAACACAAAGCCCTGGCTAATTTGTCAAGAGAACACACAATAAGCTGCTTTTAGATTCAGATAGTTTATTACTCACAGACAGTGAAAAGAAGAATAAGTCAACGGTGCCAACTCCTTGTTTCACACTCCAGAGAGGACAGCACCAGCACCAGAGACCAGATGACCCAGTGCAATGGGGGACCCCTGTTGACTAGGAGATAGTTCTAGGCTGCAGCTCTAGGGGGATGGAGCAGGAAATCCCATCCCTCATCAGACCTCTGGAGGTGACTGGAAACTACCTCAGGACAACCCCTCGGGGGAGATATAGAGGTGAGTGAGGGACCTCCTGGACCTCCTCATGGGCGTCTCACCCTCTCCTGCTCTTAGAGGATCAAGACATTCTGCCAGTGCTCAGTGTGTTGGATTCCTGTTGCTGCTATAACAAATTATCACAAACTTGGCAGCCTACACAATACAAATTTGCTATCTACCAGGCCTGGAGGCGAGAGGTCTGCAATAGGTTTCTCTGGGCTAAAATCAAGGTGCTGCCAGGCTGCACTCCTTCCCAAGGCTCTAGGGAAGGGTCATTCTCCTTGTCTTCTTCAGCTTCTAGAGGCTTCCTATGTTCTTTGGCTCAAGGCTCTGGCGAGCAATCACATCACGCTGATAGACCTCTGCTTCCATTATCACATCTCTCTCCCTCTTACGATGACCCCTGTGATTACGTTGGGCCCACCCAGATAATCCAGGATAATCTCCCATTTCAAGATCCTTAACTTAATCCCATTTGCAAAATCCTTCTTGCCATATAAGGTAGCATAATAACAGTTTCCATGGATTAGGACAAAGACGTCTTTGAGGGACATTATTCTGTCCACAAAGTTCAGATTAGCTGTGGTTCAAATCTTTGCTTGCATGCCCGGCTTGGCTACATGGAAGATCACCAGGTGGCATGATGGCTGTTCCCACTCAGACTTCAGCTGAGATCTACTCTCACCTGGTTGCCTCCCCTTCCTGATCCTGTTTCTCTCATGCCCTGACTAATTCTCCTGGAGAACTTTCCTTAATAAATCACTCATTCTAAATCTTTGCCTTAGGGGATGCAACCCTGAGACAGTGGGGTCTCTCTGTGGATAAAAAAGAACACTCAGTAGGATAATGGAATTGCTTCCTTTTGCTGCTTATATAAAGTTATACTCTAGGGGGTGTATCTCTTTAGTTAATTATGAAGAAAGCTAGCTAAAATTCCTGAGGGTCTCTGTGAATGTGACTCTAAGGGAGAGAAGTCTGGGTGGGAGCATCTTAGATGCCATGCAACCTCGGAAAGGTTCAGCAAGTCCTTGGAGGAGCCCTGGATCTAAAGCAGCCCTTGATAGAGCCCTGTATCCCCAGGACTGTCTGCCATAGCATCTCCATGAGCTCAGTAGTGGGCCAGGGGCAGGCCGTGGGAGGCACAGTCTCCGTACAATGTACAGTGATGACTTCAAAGCCCAGCAGCTGGGGCCTCTGTAAATTTTGTCTCCCTGTACTTGAAGTCTCATGTCCTCCACAGATGGGCACAGCCAACTGGATATAGAATTTGAACATTATTCCAGGTACATTGGGGAACTCTTGGAAGGATTTGAACAAGAAGAATGACATGGCCTGGTTGGTGGGTTTTTAAAAAAATATATTTTATTGATTATGCTATTACAGTTGTCCCATTTTTTTCTTCCCTTTATTCCCCCCTGCCCTGCACCCCTCCTCCACCCGCTTATTTCATGTCCATCGGTCATACATAAAAGTTCTTTGGCTTCTCCATTTCCTATACTATTCTTAACCTCCCCCTGTCTATTCTGTACCTACCATTTATGCTTATGCCCTGTTCTTCTTCCCCCTCTCTCTTCCTCCCACTCCCCTGTTGATAACCCTCTATGTGATCTCCATTTCTATGGTTCTGTTCCTGTTTTAGTTGTTTGCTTAGTTTGTTTTTATTTTAGGTGTGGTTGTTAATAATTGTGAGTTTGATGTCATTTTACCATACATGTTTTTTATCTTCTTTTTCTTAGATAAGTCTCTTTAACATTTCATATAATAGGGGCCGGGTGATGATGAACTCCTTTAACTTGACCTTATCTGAGAAGCACTTTAGCTGCCCTTCTATTATAAATGAGAGCTTTGCTGCTTAGAACAATCTTGGATGTAGGTCCTTGCCTTTCATGACTTGGAATACTTCTTTCCAGCCCCCTTCTTGCCTGTAAGGTCTCTTTTGAGAAATCAGCTGACAGTCTTATGGGAACACCTTTGCAGATAACTGTCTCCTTATTTCTTGCTGCTTCTAGGAATCTCTCCTTCATTTTAATCTTGGGTAATGTAATTATGATGTGCCTTGGTGTGTTCCTCTTTGGGTCCAACTTCTTTGGAACTCTCTGAGTTTCCTGGACTTCCTGGAAGTCTATTTCCTTTGCCAGAATGGGAAGTTCTCCTTTATTATTTGTTCAAATAAATTTTCCACTTGTTGCTCTTCCTCTTCTCCTTCTGGTACCTCTATAATTCAGATGTTGGAAACTTTAAAGATGTACTGGAGGTTCCTAAGTCTCTCCTCATTTTTTTGAATTCTTGTTTCTTCATTGTTTTCTGATTTGATGTTTCTTTCTTCCTTCTGGTCCACTCCATTGATTTGAGTCCCAGTTTCCTTCAAATCACTGTTGGTTTCCTGTACATTTTCCTTTATTTCACTTAGCATAGCCTTCATTTTTCCATCTAATTTGCAATCAAATTCAATCAGTTCTGTGAGCATCCTGATTACCAGTGTTTTGAACTATGCATCTATCTGATAGGTTGGCTACCTTTTCATTGCTTAGTTGTATTTCTTCTGGAGCTTTGATCTGTTCTTTCATTTGGGCCATTTTTTTTGTCTTGATGCACCAGTTACATAGTGAGGAGCAGAGCCTCATGTGTTCACCAGGGCTGGGCAACCCACGTCGCTGGGTTGTGATGCTGTATCTGGGGCAGGGGTCCGAGAGGGAACAGTGGCACTTGCTCTGCTCTCTGCTGGATTTTAGTCACCTCCCCCACTTCCCACAAGCAAAGTGGGTCCTTCTGGTACTGATTCCCATGTGGGTGGATTTGTGTACATTCTAGGACCCTGTGGGTCTCTCTAATGAACTCTCCTGTGAGGCTGGGAGTCTCTCCCAGCACCTCAACCCACCACAAGTATTTTCAGTCAGTGTTTTGAGGCTTTATTTCTCTGTGCTGGGGCCCTGGGTTGCATGGTCTGTCTCACTCCCCAGTTTTACCTGTTTTATTTGTGTGTGAATGTGGGAAGACCTGGGCCCTCAAGGCACCTTGGGAGCCAAGCCCCTCCACAGTTCGTAGCCTTGCTGGGTCCACCAGCTGCTACTTTGTGCCCCCAGGGTCCACCAATCATTGCTTTTTTTTTTTTTTTTTTGGTCAGGTCCCCTGTCCGCCCAGCTGCCTGTTTTCGCCACTCCTACCAGTCTGGATGAATGTTTCTTTAACTCTTTGGTTGTGGACTTCCATACAGTTCAATTTTCTGGCAGTTCTGGTTATGTTTCATTTTAAATTTGTTATTGTCCTTGTTTTGGTTGTGAGAGGAGGCAAAGTGTGTCTACCTATGCTTCCATCTTGGCTGAAAGTCAATTTTTGGTTGGTGGTTTTGAATGGTTATTCTGGCTCCTGAGTAGGGAAGAGATGGTTGGCGAGGAAAAGAGGAGACAGAGAAATGGGGTCAGGGGGAAGCTGTACTGTTGTCTAGGAAAAGAAGTGGGGGCTTGGAAGATGGCAGCGTTGTTAGAGGGATCATAATCCTCTTCCCCTGTGCACGGGGGAGAATCTGGCTGATGTGAGGAGGAACAGAGCAAGGGGCCACTGATATCACAACATTTATGAAAATAGGACATCAAAAATTATAGCAGACATTGGAAAAACAGACGGTATGGAGACTGCTTCAGGATTATAAGGGCCCAGGGATCAGTGCAGAGACCAGGGAGGTTGCATCCCTCAGGCCTGGTGCTCCTGGGTCTGTCTCAGGGCACCCGGGAGAGCGGAGTCACTGCTCCCTCCCTGAACAACAAGAATTAAGCAGCACTGGGGGAAGCCTAGTTGCTTGAAGGCACAGAGAGGGGAGTGAGACTGAGGGACATTCTCACAGGGGCTGGGAGCACCCACGCACAGCCCAGGGAAGAGTGAGTGCCCCAGCCTGAGTGACCAAAAGCAGCCTGGCCATGTACCTGTGCCCCCAACCCAGTGAGTGTGTGATTTTGTGGAAGACCCAGACCCCACAGCCCTGAACAAGGGAAGGGCATGGGCATTCATGGGTTTCTGGAGCCTGCGGTGGTGATCTCAGGCAAGCACACGCCCCTCTGGGATTCCTGACTCTCACACAGTGAACCCAGAAAAGATGCGGTGCTTCGCGGGTTCCTGGAGCCCAGGGCGGAGAAGTTGGGGAAGTGCGAGACACCTCACAATTTGCAGAGTGTGCACCGTGAACCCGGAGGAGAGGAGGGTGCTCCGCGAGAATGTAGAGCCTGTGGTGGTGAAGTTGGGGGAAGGGCAAGACCCCTTGCTATCCCCGGAGATTACACCCTGAACCCAAAGCAGCAAATCAGTTCTGGGGAGAACAGGTGGCTAGCCCTGGGGACAGTATCCGAGAGACTGACCGAGTTGTGACAGGGAAGGGTAAAAAGCATTCCAATCACCCCTCAGCCTGCTGAAGCCAGCAAGACCAGAAAAACTGGTTTGACCAGTTAGAAACAAATGAGGGTTTTTGTTTTGTTTTGTTTTCTTTTCTTTTGGCTGCTGTTGTTGTTTGATTGTTTGATTTTATCTTTTTTAAGTAACTTTTTATTTTTTAACTCTTATTATTTTTATATCTCTCAATTCCTTATGTTTCTCTTCCTTTCATCCTAGTGCAATAAGATAAGAAAACATGACCCACATATATGCTGCCTACAAGAGACCCACCTCAGGATAAAAGACCTGCACAGGCTGAAAGTGAATGGCTGGAAACAAATTTTCCAAGGAAATGAACAGGAAAAAAAAGCTGGGTAGCAATTCTCATTTCAGACAAAATAGACTTCCAAAAAAGGGCCATAAAGAGAGACCCAGAAGGTCACTTCATAATACTTAAGGGAAGAATCCACCAAGAAGACATAAATATTATAAATATATATGCACCCAACATAGGAGCACCCAAATACATACAGAAAATCTTAGGGGACTTCAAGAAAGATATTGACAGCAACACAATTATTGTAGG
>PVIA01016339.1:0-19319 GCA_004024845.1 Tonatia bakeri | reverse complement strand
TGAATTTTGATAAGTTGTACATTCATTTTCTTTCAGTTCTATGTATTCAGTTTATTTTTTGAGATTTCTTCTTTGGCAAATGGATTATTTAGAAGTATTTCATTTAGTTTCTAGAATTTGCTACTATTTTTGTTATATCTCTGTTATTGATTTCTAGTTTGATTTCATTATAGTCAGAGAACATGTTTGTTAGGGACTGCCCTGCCTGGTCTCGGGAAGCTGTAACCCCCCATGACTTAGGCTGAGTGAGAGATCTCCAGACCAGGAGCCACTAAGGAAAAAAAACTTATTTCCCTGGCATGAATGCTGCCTGTTCTGTGCCTGGCCTTAAATGCTTGATCAGTTAGCCAATGACAGGTAACAATTCTCTAGGAAAGAGAATGAACCTAAGACAGGCATGATCACAAGAAGGCCTCTGGGAAGAGACTCGGGGCTGTGGAAATGAAGGGGTGATTGACGTCAACCCCTGCCCCCTCAGCTTTGTCAAAGCCTGAGTCCTTAGATGTGAGAAATCTGTCTCCTGGCTGCCTTTGTCTCCTTTGCCCACCTCAAGCCTGCGGAAATAGCGAAGAGGTGCAGTCCAGGCCAGAGACAGCAGAACCCCGGGGTAATCAGGCCTGGGACATAGAATATGCAAGATCCTGTGAGATCTGTTTGTTGGAGGTTGTTATTGAGTTAGAATTTAAAGGCACAGACAGGAAACCTTTGGAACCTGTAGTCCTTTCTTATGATAAAACTCCAACCTTTGCCCAGAATCCCAGTGGGGGTTCTGTCAGCCACTTATTTCTTTTAATCTTTTCTGCCAGACTGTGAATCCACAAACTAAGTCTGCTTTCTTAACAAAAAGCTGCTTGGGGATGGAATCAGTGCGCCCTCCAGGTGAGAGGGTGGCCATGATGCTCTCCACTAGAGAGAGTGGCCGGTTCTGTTCCGTCCTTACTTCCCCACAGAAACTTGTTTGTCTCTGTGTATGATTTTTCTTGTGTTTTGACGAGCATCAGCAGCTAAGATGGATACTGCTGGATGGTATCCTCCACACATGTCCCTCATAGTTTTAATACTTTTAAACTTGTTGCAGCTGGTTTTATGGACCAGGATATGATCCATCTTGCTATATGATCCTTGGGTACTTTGAAATAATATTTTCTGCTATCGTTAGGTGAAGTGTTTTATAAATGTCAATTAGAGTCTGTTGATTAAAGGAATAGTTGAATTCTTTCAAATCCTTTTTGACTTTCTGTTTAGAGGTTTATCAGTTCCAGAAAGTTGTTTAAATTTCCAATGATAATTATGTATTTGTCTATTTCTCCTTTCAGTTAAAGTCACATATTTTGGAGCTCTCTTGTTTGACTCACAGACTTTTAGAATTATTATATATTCTTGATGAGTTAGCTTTTTTATGTGATATCCCTCTTTTTCTTTGATTTTTTTTGCTGTGAAAGCTACTTTATTTGATATTAATACAGCCACCTTTACTTTCTTTTGTTTAATGTTGGCAGGGTATATAAACATTCATCGTTTTACTTTCAAATATGCATGTCATTATATTTGAAGTGAATTTATTATAGACAATGTACTTTGGGATCACATTTTAATCCATTCTGCCAATCTCTGACTTTTAGTTGGTGTATTTAGATTATTTATTTAGTGTAATTATTAATATGTGAAGGCTTAATTCTGACATTTTATATTTTGTTTTCTGTTATCTGTTTTTCATTTCTGTTTCTCTTTTACTTTTTTCACTATAAAAAATTACTACAGTGCTTTTTTAGAATTTTATTTTTATTTGTACGTGGTGTTTTTGAGTGTATCTCACTTATAGCTTATTTAATGATTGCTTTAGATATTATAATACAGGTACATACTTATCTATACTGGTATCAATATTTTATCAGATTGAATGAAGTATATATATCTTATTTCCCTTTATATCAATGTATTTCCCCCATTTATAATAGTCTTAAATATTTCCTTTGTATACTAGAACATCATCATGTAGACATTGTTACAATTTTTGCTTCCACTAGCCAATATAATTTAGAAAATGCAAGGAAAGAAATTCTATTGTACTTATCTACATTTTTCCTCTTATACCTTCTTTTGTCTATGCTGATGTTCCAAGATTATGTTTTACGCACAATTTTCTTTCTCTTTAGAGAACTTCTGTTAACCATTTTTTTAAGGGTAGATTTGTCAGTGATAAATTCTCTTACTCTTCCTTCAACTATGAATGCCTGGATTTCCCTGTTATTTCTAAAGGATATTTTCACTAGATATTGAATTCTGGAATTGAATTATTAAAGAAAAGAACTATCAATTTCTTTTCTTTAAGCCTTTGAATGATGTTGTCTCACGCCCTCCTGACCACCATGATTTCTGGTCAGAAATTCTGTTATTTGAAATTTTTCCCCCCTGTTAGTAAAATGTCATTTCTCTCTGGCTGTTTTTAAGATGCTTTTTTAGGATATTTTTATTGATTATGCTACTATAGTTGTCCATCCCCCCCCTTTTCCCCCACCCCCTGCACCCTCATTCCTCCAACATTCCCCCTCTTAGTTCATGTCCATGGGTCACACATATAAGTTCTTCGGCTTCTCCATTTCTTACACTGTTCTTAGCTTCCCCCTGACTATTTTGTGCCTACAAATTGTGCTTCTTGTTCCCTGTACCTTTTCTCCCCATTCTCCCCCTCCTTCTCCCTACTTATAACCCTCTATGTGATCTCCATTTCTGTGTTTCTATTCCTGTTCTCATAGTTTGCTTAGTTTGTTTTAGTTTTAGTTTTTTTTTTTTTTAGGTACAGTTGTTGATAGTAGTGAGTTTGTTGTCATTTTGCTGTTCATAGTTTTGATCTTCCTTTTCTTAGATAAGTTCCTTTAACATTTCATATGATAAGAGCTTGGTGATGAGGAACTCCCTGAACTTGACCTTGTCTGGGAAGCACTTTGTCTGCCCTTTCATTTGAAATGATAGCTTTTCTGAATAGAATAATCTTGGATGTCAGTCCTTGCTTTTCATGACTTTGAATACTTCTTTCCAGCCCCTTTTTGTCTGTAAGGTTTCTTTTGGAAAATCAGCTGATAGTCTAATGGGAACTCCTTTGTAAGCAAGAGTTTTCTTTTCTTTTGATGCTTTTAATATTTTCTCCTTATCTTTAATGTTGGGTAATTTAACTATGATGTGCCTTGTTGTGTTCCTTCTTGTACCCAACCTCTTTGGGACTATATGAGCTTCCTGGACTTGCACGTGTATTTCCTTGGTCAGGTTGCAGAAGTTTTCCTTCATTATTTGTTCAGATAAATTTTTGGTTTCTTGCTCTTCCTCTTCTCCTTCTGGCACCCCTATGATTCGGATGTGGAAAGGTTTAAAATTGTCCCAAAGGTTTTAAAGTCTCTCCTCATATTTTGGAATTCTTGTTTCTTCATTCTTTTCCAGTTGGGTGTTTCTTTCTTTCTTTTGTTCCAAATCATTGATTTGAGTCCCAGTTTCCTTCCCTTCACTGTTGATTACCTGTATATTTTTCTTTATTTCCTTTTGGACAGCTTTTACTTCTGACTTTATTCTGCTGCTGCAGTCAATAATTTCTGTGAGCATCCTGATTACCAGTGTTTTGAAGTGGGAATCTGATAGGTTAGCTATCTCCTTGTCACTTAGTTCTTTTTCTGGAGTTTCAATCTGTTCTTTCATCTGGGTCATATTTCTTTGTCTCAGGACATCTGTTACGTTGTTAGGGGAGGAGTCTTAGGTATTCACCATGGTGGGGCAACCCACTCTGCTGTGTTGTGGCACTATTTGTGGGAGAGAATTCAGACAGGAAACAATGCCACTTCCTAGGCTTTTGCCCCGCACTCGAGAGACTGGCAATTTCTTCCACAACTACAGCCCCAACAGGTTTTTACAGTCAGAGGCTCTGAGGCTTTGTTTTCTCTATGCTGGAACCCTGGGCTTCACGGTCTGTCTCACTACCCAGTTGTTCTTCCTGGTTTATCTGCATGTGAGTATGGGAATGCCTGGTTCCCCAGTGGCTGTCTCACACACCTGGTCTGCCAGCCACTACTTTGCTATGAGTCCTCTCTGCCCTGGCTTCCCATCTCTGCCTTTCCTAGCTATGCCTCCATCTTGGCCAGAAGTCTCTGTTTTACTTTTGAAAAGTTTGCCTATAATGTGTCTTAGCATGGATATATTTGGTTTTATTCCGTTTGGAGATTGCTCACTTCTTGATCTGCAAGTTTATGCATTTTGACAAATTTAGGAAATATTTAGTTATTATTTCTTTGAATGATTTTCATTCCTACTCTCTTTCTGATCTTCTCTGGAATTCTGATGGCATAAATGTCATATCTTTTGTTGTAATCACAACTGTTTGAGATGCTGGTCAATTTTTTAAGCCTATTTTCTTTCTCCATTTTTCAGTTTGGTAATTTTTATTGTTGTGTCTTCAAGTTCACCAGTGCTTTTTTCTTAGCTGTTACAGTTTTTCATTCTAAACTTTTAATTTGGTTCTTCTTTGTATTTCTATACCTTTTCAGAGATTTAGCTTTTCATGATATTTGCTTTTCTTCTGTGTCATGTTCAGATGCTTAAGATATTTGCAGCGTCTTCTCTGCCTTTTTGGATAACTTTTCCTATTCCAACCTCTCTCAAGAGCAGTCCCCTGTGCTCATGAGCCACATCTCATCTTTCTAAGACAGCACCAAACCAATCCACAATGAGATGTTAGCAACTGATTTTGTTACCATTTCAGGCAGGGTTACATTCTAATAGGAGGGAAAATGAGTGTCTAATGGGCAATTTCAGGCATCTAAACCTCTAAGTAGCTACCCGTTATGGGATGGGAGGAGAATCCAGGTTTGCTTTTCTCTGACTTTGATAACATGCATTTTCAAATGAGTTGCCACCCACATTTGGAGTCAGTCCACATCTGATTTTGGCTTAAGGACAAAAAGCACTCCTCTGAATTTACCCATGTGGATGGGTAAATTAACAGGTAGGACCTGGTGTTTTAATGTAGATGTCTGGGAGGCAGAGGTCTGTCATTTCCTGAGGCACAATACTTTGGGGAAAATAATTTAAAACCTTTTTCTTCAACTGCCAAGAGATTAGAAATAAGATCGAAGTACTACACTGGGGCATTGCAAGAAGCAATCAAAAGTATAATTGTTTTATTTTTCCTATGCATCACATAGGATGCTTTCTTTTTTCCTGGGGACCCTATGACGCTTTATAAGAAAGAAGTGCCATTTCTGCTCCTTGGTTGCTGAAAGCCATAGAAAAATGTAAAAATATGAAGAAATCAATTTAAATGTGTGGAGGAGAATGTGTCCTCTAGTTCTGGAAGGATAATAGCAATTTTACCTTTTCTTCATGTTTTATCTTGGCCTAAAATGTAAAACTGTGGAAAACTCTTTTAAATGTATCATGCATGCCTTTCAAAATGCTTACATGGTTAGAAACATCCTGTCCCATAAGAATTTGAAATTTATTTAAAGACAAAAATTCTTTTTAAAATTGTCTTCTCTGCCACCTCTAATGGCAGTCAAAAATGACATAGCTTTTGATGTGTTTGAAAGAAACACCAAGCATATTGTTTAATATTCTTTTAATACAAATAAGAATTAATGCAAATAAGAAATTGGTTTTAGGTATACACCTCCTGTAGCAAACTATTGAATAATTCAGCAAACTCTTTGTATTTAGCATTTGTATTAGACACCTAGGGCTTCTCTAACACATCACCACAAACATGGTGTCTTACAACAAGAGAATTTTATTATTTCCCAGTGCTGGAGGTGAGAAGTCTGAAATCTAGGTTCTACTAGGGTCAAAGGTGTGATTCTTTCCTCATGTCTTTCAGCTTTTAGTAGCTCCAGGTGTTCCTTGGCTTTGTGACTGAATCTCTCCAATCTCTGCCTTTGTCTTCACACAGCTTGCTTCTCTCTATATCTCCTTAGTGACACTGGTCACTAAGAATTTAGGGCCCTTCCTGATAATCCAGGATGATATCATCTTCAGATTCTAAATTACATCTGTTGAGACCCTATTCTCAAATAAGGCCACATTCATAGGTTCTGAGGGTTAGGACTTGGACATATCTTTTTAGGGACCACTATTCAATCCACTATAGCATATTTCCTTTTAAAGATGTATTTCACACAATTAATATTTCAGTAAAGTGAAGGCTATGTCAGAAAAGTAAATAGCATTTTAAATTTTTATTCATAGTTTCCCTTTCTAGCAATTGCATTCTTTGAGAAGACAACAGGACTTAATGGTTCATAAATCTTCCTAAATATTCACAAATTCTCTGAAGGCTTCCAAATGCCTGCCCTTCTTTGCTAATTAGTGCAAGAAGCATTCTCTAGTAGTCAGGGAACAGGAATTCAAGGATTGAAACATTTCACATTCAATTAACTCCATGGAGGAAGGACTCTGACGGGCAAGGTCAGGGTCTTGTGACTACTCTTTTCAACCTCTGTAAGAAGTGGGAGAGAGAGCAAGGGTACTGAGCAAGCAAAAGCCAGAGCTACTTCAATTTCTGACAACAGTGTTCAGTTAGGAATTCTAGTGGATGGGAGCAGGTGGGTGTGTTACCATAGAAAAAGTAAAGGAGAATATTTTGCTAGCTAGCATGTCTAGACAGCCTGACCCTGACTCCTTTTTATGACCATAGACTCCCCAGTCCCCCCAGGGTTGCCACCACTTCATGTTCCGATAGAATAGCTCAGTTGCCATGCACATAGATGAACTTTGGATGGCTGGGATGCTTGTGTGGCTGGCCTGGTGGGCAAGAACTCAGCAGTAGGGCTGAGATCATGTTCTGTTGGTCCAACTGTGGACAGAAGAGCTGTATCTGTATACCTCTGTGTCTTGTGTTTTCCAAAGGAGAATAAACATTCTCAGTTCCTGTCAAATTTCAGGATTCATGCTTCTCACTTCTATTTACGATTCTTGAAAATTAATTTAATTTAATTTGAGGTTTTTTCTGGTTCTATCAACAATAGCCAAAAGTTTGGGGTCACACTTTAGCTGTCTGGGTCAACACCTATACTTGGTGACAGTGGTAGAGGAGTATGTTTTTGTGTGGTGAAAAATACCTTAAAAAAAGGTATCTCTTTTATTCCACTAGTTATCTATGCTTATAAACATTACATAAGTATTTGGAAATGCTGTCTTAACATTAAGGGGAAAAATATGCCTGAAATATTTTAAGAAGTGAATTATTAAAGAAAATAGTGGATCATGATACATTTTACCTCCAAAATATTTATGTAATGAATATGTTATAATTATTAATAACACATTTTACTATAATTAGGCATTCACATGTTTCTTCAGCTGCATAAGAAATTTTGTGAGAGCAATATTATGTCTTAAAAATCTCTGTGTTCAGTTTCTGCCAAAAGCAAACTAAACCCTACTAGGTCTGTTATGCTCCATTGCTGCTGCCTGAAAAGTGTCCTGCAAAGATAAACTTATCTATATCTACTCTGCCTGATGCATTAGTCACTAGCCATATGTGATACTGAATACTTAGAAATGAGATAGTGTGGTTAAGAAACTAAATATTTAATTTTATTTATGTTTAATTAGTATCCAATTAAATGCCATGTCAGAAGATATTACAAATAATAAAAAATAAAAATATTAGAAGCAGAATTCATTTTCAAACTTTACGGCAAAATGGCAATCTTTTAATCTCAAATCAGTCACTGTGGAATTGGTACTCTCTGCCCCTTTCTGACCCCAGTGTTGCTCAGGCTATGGGGGAGGTCCTGTGTTTCCTGGGTTCTTCCCCAGCCCCAAGGACATAAATCTTAACTGATCTAATCCAGAGATTCTTCACTTTGGCAGTACAACATTACTGGGGGGAATTTTAAACATCTGGATGCTCAGAATTCATATTAAATTCATATAAATTCATCACTGAGGATGAACCTCAAACATTAGTATTTTGTAAAGGTTCGCAGATGTGATGTTAATTTTATGTATCAACTTAGAGGATGATTTTGGATGAGATTAACTTTTAAATTGGTAAATTTTGAATAAGCAGATTGTCCCTCATATTGTGATGGGCCCTCATCCAATCAGTTAAAGATATGAATTGAACAAAAAGACTGGTCTCCCCAAGCAAGACAGAATGCTCCAGAACATGGCCTTCAGCCTGGAACTGCAACATTGCTTTTCTTGGGTCTTCAATCTACCAGCCCACACTGCAGATTCTGGACTTGCCAGCCTCCATAATTGCATGAAGCAATTTCTTATAATAAATCTCCATATATCCTATGGATATCAAAATTACACACATCGTATTGGTTCTATTTTTTGGGAGAAACCTGACTAATATGAATTTTGGTGCTGAGGGTGGTTCTAAATGAATAGAACCTTAATGTTGAATCTTCAGATTTATTCTGGGGTTTCTGAAAGTCTAATCTAATTAGATTTTAAAGCCCTATTGATTGAATTTCCAGTAGTAAAGAGAGCACATATAGTCCATTGCATGATCTGGCAATAGAGACACTCAAAATATTACCATTGGATATTCCTAATCGGACAGTACGAGAAGCAAAGATCTGGGTGACCATGCATATATTACTTGCAAACAAACTTTTGGCAAATGAATGAGTATAATGAGATTGGCTGGTTGTTCCTAATGGTTTGGGGCAAAGTGGGAAAATAAAAGAGTAAGTTCAGGGATTTGAATTCCCTGCTTAAGTTTCACATAAATGACCTAAGAGCTTATGTGTCTTCCTTCCTTGAAAGAAACTCTTATTTCTTGTAATCACCAGACAGAGGTTGCTGAAAACTAAACCCAGAATCCCATCCTGTAAATTGCTGAGTTACAAAGCCTTGAAGGGTATGTACAGTAAAAGTGAGGACACTAATTGGGAAGGAATGGGATCCTAAAAGTTGGAATAGGGGATGTGTGGGAAGAATGATAAAGCTGTGGACATGGAATCTCTAAATTCTGATGAATCTTCTTTGCCAGTAGAAGCAGCCTTTCTATCTCCACCTGAGGGAATTAAGCCTGCAATGACTGAGAAAACTGTGAGCAGTTGCCATGAATCACAGAATCACATTGGTGATCCTCCTCAGAACTCACCCGCACCACTCCCCTTTTGCTTCTAGACCTGTAACTAGACTTAAGTCCCAACAGACCCCTAAAGGTGCGGTAAAAAGTGTGTCTCATGAGATGTGCTACATTATAGAATTGAGTATTATAATTTATACAGACATGAAGTGTGGAAAGGAGTAAAGGTGTGGGATAATAGTGGAAGAAATGTAACTTTATATTGGAGTGAATTATAGATATGGGCCCACTAAATAGAGATGCTTGTTTCAATATGTACCTTGAGGGATTAGAGAAAAGGCTCTAAGAGTTTGATGGTTGACTGAAACATGAACCAAAAGTGGTTTATAGTGAGCAAACTGGAAATGCTGGACCTGTTTTTTGGTTTATTGTAGAGGATGGTATTCAAAAGTTTAAGGAGCTTGTAATGTTAGAGTAAATTGTCACTTACATTGGGTGTCTCTATACAACATACATTTCACTGCAACTGTAAGAAATAAATATGTGAGGGAAGGCACATCATCCTTAAAGAGTTCCACAATGATTCTCTGTAGGTCAGGTCTTACAGTGGAAACTATGGTCACTGATTTGGGACACATACATAAGTACCCAACCACAAAAGGCAAGGTGGGCACAATTACTGTAAAGGATAGAAGAATCAATTTAGTGATCAGAAAAGTCTGACTCACACAGACCTATGCCACTATATAATTGGTGATAGTGTTCCTAGAAGTAAACTAAATAGGAAGCCTACTAAATTATTATTTGAGCTGTGTAAGCAGAAAAGTTCTAGGTCAAGTGAAAAAAGTCTAATCTGAATCACCAAAACTGAGAGCCATAGCCCCTCAATGAATTCCCAGATTTGGACCAACTCAGATCTAGAGCCCCTTGAATGAAGAGGAGGCCATCACCTTAAAGAAAGACTCTGATACACTACTAAAAATTTAGACTATAAATCTTTTTCACACCCTTACTTACAAGGATCAACAGCTTTTTACTAGGACAAATGTGTGCTAGGCATAAGAAAATAATCCAAACCTTTGGGGACAACTGGGCCCTGTTTGTGAGCTAACCCTAGTTCCAGAAGACCCACAATGTCATTGTGGTTCACCAGCAGAGTTGGGCTTATGGATGTCAGGTGATCAATGAAGTTATAGTTTAGATCCATTTCAAAGTGGGTACAGTGTGTTCCTGAACACATTCTGTGATTACTTTCCCAGTTTTAAAAGAAATAATTGGAATAGACACATTCAGTAGCTGACAGAATCCCCACATTGGTTTCCTGACCCACAGAGTCAGGCCTGTTATGGTGGGAAAGGCCAAGATGAAGCCACTAGAACTGCCTCTGCCTAGGAAAATATTAATTCAAAAGCAATACCACATTTCCAGAGAGCTTGCAGAGATTCTTTCCACCATAAAGAACCTGAAAGATGCAGGTGTGGAATTCCCAACCACATCTGCATTCATATCAGCTATTTGTCCTGTGCAGAAGACAAATGAGTCTTGGAGAATGGCAGTGGATTACTATAAGTTTAAGTAGGTATTGACTTCATTTGCAGCTGCTATACCAGATGTGGTTTTATTGTTTGAGCAAATTAACATATTTATTGGTACTTGATATGCAGCCACTGATCTTGCAAATGCCATATTCTTCATCTTTATCATTTAGACCCACCAGATTCAGTTTGCTTGTGACTGGGATCCAGAACAAGAGAAGGCTCTGCAACAGATGCAGGCTAGCGTACAAATTGCTCTGCTACTTGGCCCATAGTATTCAGCTGGATGCAATTTTGTTTGAAGTTTCAGGGGAAGCTAAGGATACTATTTGGACACTTTGGCAGGCCTTATAGGTGAATTTCATGGTAGGCCTTTAGGATTTGAGGACCAAGTTTGTCATTCCCTTCAGATAAATATTGTTCTTTGCAGAGGTGTCCAACTGGTGGCCTGTGCACTGCTTGTGGCTCAGAATGGCTGTCAATGTGGTCCAACACAAAATTGTAAGTTTACGTAAAACATTATGAGATTTTTTTGTGATTATGTGTCACAATGTATTTAATATGTAGCCCAAGATAACTCTTCTTCTTCCAGTGTGGCCCAGAGACAACAAAAGTTTGGACTCTCCTGCTTAGAGAAACAGCTCTAAGCCTGCTACTGGGCTTTAATAGAGACTGAACACTTAACCAATGGTCACCAAATTACCATGTGCCTGAGCTGCCTATCATGATATGGGTGTTACCTGACTCACCAAACTATAAAGTTGAGTGGGCAGAACAGAACTCCATCATCGAATGTTAGTGGTATGTATATGATTGGGCCAAGTAGATCCTAAGGCACAAATAAGTTAAATGAAAAATGGCCCATTCTTACCTTCTCTCATGCACTGCTACCTCTTCTCCAGCCTGCATCTTTAACCTCATGGGGAATTCTCTAAGTTCAATTATGAGAGGAAATAAGACTTGGACTTGGTTTATCGATGGTTCTGCTTGGCATTCTAGCACCGTCAATGGTAAAGAGAAATGAGCAGACATGGGAAATGGGCAGAACTTTGAGCAATGCACCTGGTTGTTCACTTTGTTTGGAAGGAGAAATGGTCAGACATGTAATTATAAACCAATTCATTGGCTATGGCTTGTGGTTTGACTGGATGGTCAGGATTTCGAAAGAATATGTTTGGAAAATAGAGAAAGAACTTTGGTAAAGGTGTATGTGGATAGGCTTCTCTGAATGGGAAAAAAAAGTGAAGATATTTGTATTCCATGGGAATGCTCACTAAAGGGTAACCACAGCAGAGGATAATTTTAATAATCACATGGATAGAATGACCCATTTTGTAGATAACAGCAAGCCTCTTTCCTAAGGCACCCCTGTTGTTCAATGGGCTCATGAACAAAGTGGCCATGGTGGCAGTGTGGAGGTTATACATCGGCTCAGCAACATGGACTTCTATTCACCAAGTATAACCTGGCTATGGCTCCTGCTAAGTAGCCAATATGCCAGCAGTAGAGTTCAATACTGAGTCTCAGATATAGCATCCTTGCCCAGGGTAATCAGTAAATACCTGGTGGCAGATTGATTACATTGGATCCCTTTCATCATGAAAGGGATAGCATTTGTTGTTACTAAAAGAGGCATTTACTCTGGATATGGATTTGCCTTCCCTACATGCAATACCTGCCAAATCTACCATTTGCGAACTTACAAAATACCTTATAAACTATCATGGTATTCCACACAACATTGCTTCAGATCAAGGAACTCGTTTTACAGCAAATAAAGTGTGGCAATAAGCCTATGACCATAGAATTCACTGGTATTTCCATGTTTCCCACATCTTGAAGCAGCTGGCTTGATAGAATGGTGGAATGGCCTTTTGAAGATTTAGTTACAGTGCCAGCTAGTAGATCAAGATTATCCAGGAGGCTCTATATGCTAAGTTAGCATCCAGTATATGGTGTTTCTTCCAAAGCCAGAATTGATAGGTCCAGGAATTGAGGGATGAAAATGGAAACAGCATCACTTACTGTTACTTCTAGTGACCCATGAGCAACATTTTTGCTTCTTGTCCCCACATCCTTATGTTCTGTTGGCCTAGAGGACTTATTTCCAAAGGCAGGACTGTTTCCTCCAGGAAACACAACAATAACTCCATTGAACTGAAAGTTAACACTACCATCCAGCCACTTTTTATTTGTCTTGACGTTGAACCAACAGGTAAAGAAGAGATTTATAAGTGCTGACTGGGGCATTTGGGAAATTGATTGGGAAATTGGATTGTGACTCCACAATGGAGTCAAAGGAGTTTAAGTCTAGGATCCTCTAGGTCATCTCTTAGTTTGACTATGTATGATTAAGTATGACTTAGTATTAAAGTCAGTGGAAAACTATATCCATCTCAGCCAGGACTAGTACTGACTCAGGATTTTCAGAAATACAGTTTTGGGTAATCACACTAGGTAAAAAGCCACAACTGGCTGAAATAGTTGATGAAGACAGAGAACACAGAATGAGTAGTGAAAGAAGATAATTATCAATACCAGGTAGGACCACAGGATCAATTATAGAAATAAGGACTATAATGGTCATTCTCTCCTTATTTTGTTGTGAATGTGTGTTTGTGTGTGCATATTAAGCAAATATCTTTGCTTTCTTCCCTCTCTTATTTCCTTGTGATAAAATATAAATTACATTAATATTATATCATGTTATTTAAGTATTCTTAGTTTTATATCATAGCATTTAAGTTGTGAGATACAAGGAACAGTGAATATAACATCCAAAGCCTTTGCAAATATTTTTGTCAAAATGAATTTTTGAATGTTGCAGGCATGTTAGTTGGAACTGTAACCTTGTTGTTGTCTTTGTTTGGAGATTAAAAATAATTTGAGGAGGTGTATATGGGTGCCAAATTGATAAGGAGTTAACTTGTGATGACAAATTTTATGTGTCAACTTGGAAGGTGTTTTTGGATGAGATTATCATTTAAAATGGTGAACCTCGAATAAGTGTATTGTGATCCACAATGTGAACGAATCTCATCCAATCAGTTGAGGTCTTGAATAGAAAAAAAAGAGCTGTCTCTCCTAGCAAGGGAAAATCCGCCATCATTTGCCTTTGGACTAGAGCTTCACCACAACAGGTCTCCAGCCTACTGGCTCATGCTACAGATTTTAGACTGACTTCCCTCCACAAACATGTGACCATATTTTTATTATATGTGTAAACATGTACACACATACATACACTACACACACATCACTTATTGGTTGGTTTATCTGGAGAGAGAACCCTGACCTGAATAATATGTCTCATGATTCCAGTGTTGGAAGAAGTTTGAAAATCAATAGTCAGAACCAGTTATGATTATTTCATTCCTTTAATAAGAGATTGATATAACAATGCAAATGCACGTCAGTCCATTTCTATAGCAATTAGTGATAAGAGAAATGAAATAACCATAGTTTTAAAATGCAAAACTATAAAACTTCTGAAAAATAATATTGCAGAAATTCTAGATGGCTGTGGGTTTGGTGATGAATTTTTAGATACAGCACTAAAAGCATGACCCATGAAAGAAAAAACAATAAGTTAGACCTAGTTAAAATGAAAGACACTGTAAAGAGTATTAATGACAACCACTACCTGGGAAAAAATCTCTGCAAAACACATACCTGATAAAGAACTGGTATCCAGACTAGTCAAGGAACTTTTCAAATTCAACAATAAGACACCAAAGCATCCAATTTAAAAATGGGCCTAAGATTGGAAAATAATTCATTATTGGTGCTAGTGGTGGTGGGCAATCTCTGAAAAGGGTTTCCTTTCTATTAAAGGGTGATGCAAACAAAGACCCTTCTCTTCCCAACTCGTAGATAATTGCTATGTGAAGATGGGATACTCAGGCTTGCTTCAGACTTCTTGTAGATATGAGGTATCAAGTATGGGGGAAAAAGCCAACCAAATAGTAAAACAAAGGTGGAGAGAACATAGATCTTTGGGGAATTTGTAACTCTCAGTTTTCTGATTGTCTAAACCATGTGGTGCTTGATTTTCTCATTATGTGGCATGATAAATTCAATTTATTGTTTAAGATAAGCAACTTAAAACATTCTGATTTGGACCACTTAAAATGCTGTATTGCTTTGGTTTTAACATTTAAGTTAGAAAGTCATTATAATCATACACTAGCAGGTTCAGAGCTGTGAGGTGTTGGGGTACTTGCTGGCTTTCGTTTTGCTTGCAACTCTTTCTCTAATTGATGGATGATTCTGGGTATCATTCCTGTCATGCTCCTACTTTATTCACAAATGGGTGGTCAGGTGATAGTCTTAAACTTTGGTAATTCTAACCAAAGCTCTTTACTTGCATTGTTTTCATGGTCTGATTGGTGATAGTGAGTTGAAATAGTCACCTTGTCCAGACAGATTAACCCCTGTTCTTGAGATATGCAGAAGTCATGAAAATCTGAGGATGGTATTAAAACATTTGAAAGGCACTTGCAGTTTGTGTAAACCTGAGAAGATTGATAGTTAAGATATTATAATGAAGTATTATGGTTTTCTCTGAAAGGTCAAGCCAGAAGAGCTCATGTTTAGCATGAAGGGACTTGTGTTAATGTAGTTGAGACTAAAACACATAAATAGTAAATATTAGAGTAGAACATGCTAACATTTAAAGATGTATGAATTGCAAGGATTATAATAAATAAGTACTAGAATTATTCTCCTTTCTTCTTTTTTTCTTCTGTTCTTTTCAATTTATTTAGTGTTGCTAATAACTAAGCCATAGGTCTCTGACTTCTGAGATATATGAAGACAGGAAGCAGAGGAAGGGAACAGCTGAAAATGCTCAGAATCATCAGAAGGTTTGCATGTGCGTAGGGACCCTGAAAAAAATCCAACACCAATGTCAAGGACCTAAAGAGTTCATGGCTCTGTCAGAGAAGACACAGAGATGCTTTAAAAAAGTCCAACTGTAACTTTACTCGCTTTAAACTTCCATCTTCTTGGGGACATGTAAAACAAGTAACTCTGGTTCTGTTATTGGAGGAAGATTCTTATGCTCATTTATGCCTCGGGATACAGAGCTAGGAGTGAGAGTGTAAAAGGACATGTGAGCAGAAACAAATGCATAATTTGTAGACAGTCTAGCAGTTTTTAAAATAAACCAATTTTTTAAATGTTGCAATGCTGAAATTGAGTTATGGATATATATAGTATATAAAAACATGTGGAAGAAGGTATAAATGCCAAGAAGAACCTTTAAAACTAGAGATCTATATCATGGATTGACAACAGTAAGGCAGCACGAAGAACAATGACTCTGAAGAGAGATTTGCTCTTATCTTTGCTTTTTAAAACATAATTAATTGGTTTAATTAATACACTTTATTTGTAAAAACAGTTTTAGATTTATAGAAAAATTAGGCAGAAAGTGCAGACTGTTCCCATATACTATGTTCCCTTCTCTGTTCCTCATAATGTTCCATATTAATACCTCACAATAGTGTGGTATATTCAATATAATTAATAAACAAATATCAATGCATTACATTAGCTAAAGTCCCTAATATACATGAGGACTCATTCTTTAAATTACATATTCTATGGTCTTAACAAATTTGTAATGATATGTGCCCATCATTGTTATTACACAGAATAGTTTCATTGCCCTGAATATGACCTATGATCCAATTATTCTTGTATCTACATCTCTCTCCTAAGCCCAAGCAACCATTAATAGGAAAACAAAACGGTGATAAAAAATACATAACATAAAATTTACCATCTTAGTCATTTTTCAATGTGCAGTTTTGTAACTTTAAGTATATCCATACTATTAGACAGATCCCAGACTATTTTCTTTTTGCAAAGCTGAATTGCTATACCCATTAATCAGTTAACCCCATTTTCCTTCTGCCCCCAGTAATTGGCAATCATTATTCTATTTTTGATTTCTATGAATATGACTTTTCTAGGTACTTCATATAAGTGGAATAATGCAGTATTTATTTTTATGTGACTGGCTTATTTCACTTAGCATAATGTCCTGAAATTTCATGCATGTTGTAGCAAGTGACAGAATTAACTTCTCCATTGTATGTATTTGTTACATTTGGATTATTCATTCATTCGCAGACATTTGGGTTTTATTCAGTTAGTGCTGGTATGAACTTGAGTGTGCAAATATATCATTGAGATTCTGATTTCAATTCTTTTGAACATATATGTAGAAGTGGGGTTGTTATATTATATGGTAGTTCATTTTTCAATTTTTGAGAAACTGTCATACTGTTTACCATTTTATTGTTGCACCATTTTATAATTTGACCAACAGTACACAAGTGTTCAACCTTCATCACATCTCCTCACCCCCACCAACACGTATTTTTAAAGATTTTATTTATTTACCTTTTAGAGAGGGGAAAGGAGAGAGAAAGAGAGGGAGAGAAACATCAATGTGTGGTTTCCTCTCACACAACCCACTGGAGGCCTGGCTGGCAACCCAGGCACGTGCCCTGACTGGGAGTCAAAACAGCGACCTTTGCTTTGCAGGCTGGCACTTAACCACTGAACCACACCAACCAGTACCCACCAACACTTTTTAAAAAGACAACAGCCATCCTGATGGGTGTAGGGTGGTCTTTCATCATGACTTTGACTTGTATTTCCCTAATGATTAGTGATGTTGAGCATAGTGATGTTGAACATATACTTGTTGGCCATTTGTGTATCATCTTTGGGGAAATGTCTATTCAAGCCATTTGTCCTTTAAAAAAATTGGGTTCTTTGATTTATTTGTTGCTGAGTTGTAGGACTTCTTTATACATCTTGATATTAACCCCTTATCAGAAATATAACTTGAAACATTTCTCTTTTATGTGTATTTTTTGCTCTGCTTATTGTCTCCTTTAATGCACATGAGTTTTTAAATTTTTGTAGTTTCCATTTGTCTAGTTTTGCTTTGGTTACTTATACTTTTGATGTCATATCTATCCAAGAGATCATTGCCAACTCCAATATCGTGAACTTTTGGCCTATCTTTTCCTTTATATGGTTTAGAGCTTGGGACCTTACATTTAGTTCTTTAATTTATTTTGAATTAAATTTTGTATATGGATCAAGTTAAGAGCTTGACTTTATTCTTTTGCATCTGGTTTGGCAGTCTTATCAAAGAACATTTAACTGTATTTGAAAGTATTTATATTTGGGCTTTCTATTCCATGGCCTATATATCTGTCTTTATACATATGTGTACCAGCACCATACTGTTTTGATTTCTATAGATTTATAACATGTTTTAAAATCAGGAAACATTCAACTTTCAGATTTGTTCCTCTTTCTTTCTCAAGACTGTTTAGGCTATTTGTGGCTTCTTGATATTCTATATGAATTTTAGGATAATTTTTTTATTTCTGTTAAAAAATACTAGTGGGGTTTTAACAGGCATTGCATTATACCTGTAGATTGCTTTGGGAAGTATTGACATCTTAATAATATTAAGTCTTTTAATCAATGTACATAAGATGTCCAATTTATTTGTGTCTTTAATTTCTTTCAATTCAGTGTACAAATCTTTTATTTTATTTGTTTGGTTTATTCCCAAGTATTTTATTCTTTTTGGTACTGCTGTGAGATTTTTCTCATTTTCCTTTTGGTTTGTTCATTGTTAGTATATAGAAATGTAACTGATCTTGTGGGTTAATTCTTTATCCTAAAACTTTCCTGAATTCATTTATTAGTTCTAACAGTTTTTGGTAGTGTTTGTGTGTGTGTGTGTAATATTTAGAGTTTTCTACATATAAAATCATATTATATGTGACCAGATATATACTTCATCCCGTTTATTTGACTGTCTTTTATTTATTTCTATTGACTAATTTCTCTGGCTAGGATTTTCAATACTAGATTGAATAGTACATCCTTGTCTTGTACCTGATCTTAGGAGAAAGATTTCCAGTCATTTATCACTGAGTATATTAGCTATGTGATTTTCATATGTGGTCTTTATTACTTTGAGAGAGTTTCCTTTTATTACCATTTTGTTGAGTGTTTTTATCGTGAGAGGGTGCTGAATTTGTTCAAATGACTTTTTTGCATTGAAACGATCACGTGATTTTGTCCATTCTGTTAATGTGGTGTAATAAACCATTTTTCATGGCAGAAGTAACTAATACAGTAATAATGTATAATAATTTTAGTGTCCTGTAAAATTCAGTTTGCCAATGTTTTGTTGAGGATTTTTGCTTCAGTATTCAATAAGATATTGGTTTGTCAGTTTTTTCTTCTAGCGGCCTTTTCTGGCTTTGGTATTATGTAATGCTGGCCTCATAGACTGCATTTTGAAGTATTCTCCTCAATTTTTTGGAAGATTTTGAGAAGGATAGATGTTGTACATTAAAAAAATTGTTGTGATTCTCCTGTGAAGTCCTCTGGTTTTGGGCTTTTCTTTATTTGAAAGTGTTTGATTACTGATAAAATCTACCAATGTCCTTACTAGTTATGTCTGTTCAAATTTTCCATTTCTTCATGAGCTGATCTTAGTAGGTTTTGTGTTTTGAGAAATGTATTTATTCTTTGTAGATTATTCAATTTTTGGTGTGCATTTATTCATAGTATTCTCTTGCCACCCTTTTTATCCTACTGTATCAGTTGTAACACCTTCTCTTTCATTTCTGATTTTAATTATTTGGGTCTTTTCATTTTTTTAATCTAAGAGTTTGTCAATTTTGTTGATCTTTTAAAAAACAAATTCT
>PVIA01016338.1:0-19319 GCA_004024845.1 Tonatia bakeri | reverse complement strand
TGGTGGGACTCACCACTCCTGTCGCTTAACAAACGAACACGGGCCATGCACTGGACACTCCTCTCTCTCTCAAGGTGTTCTTCTGCAGAGCTATGCCTCGTACCATTCTGGGCGACAGAGTCTGTGTTTTTCCAAGTCTCAACGAAAAGGATTCCATCCATGTTGTGCATGCTTCTTACTTAACAGCTGTTGGAATCTATCTGGTCCCTGGACATCCTCTAAGAAGCATCTCTACTTAAAGGCAGCCTGGTGGGGTGGAGCGTGGACGGGGGCTTTGGGGTTTGGGAGACTGTGCTTGACCCAGGGTCACCCCTCGCTGGCTGTGAGCTCGGGGGACGTGCCCACTGCCCTCACATCGCCGCCTGCAGAGCCTCATGTGGTGAGGTGAGCCTGTTCGAGTGCCGCGGGCACAAGGAGGGGCGCAGGAAACCCCGGGGCCTGGTCCATGATTCCTGAGCGGCAAACACAAGGCAAGGAGGGGTGGAACTGTGCCATGGGAAGGTGGTGGCAGGGCATTTGACAGGTGGATCGGGATGGCTAGAATCTCAGTGTAGAGGGTCTGGCAGGAGGAAATACCCATTAGCAATCACACAGGGAGACGCTGGAGGACGAGGGGCTCGCCAGTGGCGCCGGCGGGACAGGAGCTGTGTCCCGTTCACTTCCCAGTCTGGCCCTGTGCCACCCAGGGACGGGGCAAATGCTCTTTGCATGGATGAGTGGATGATGAATGAATGGACGACTTCCAGGTAACTGTGACAAAGCAAAACAGTAAGTCCCTTCGCATGTGTGTGACCCCGTGCATTCTGTAAGTGAAAACAGCTGACTTAAGTTCTGGGCAACAATCTTCTTGGTAAATCTCTGCAAAGCATGTCGGGGGAGGGACTGTGTATGTATGAAAAGGGACCGGTCTACCTGGGGCAGGAGACACGTGCACTCGGCCGCTGAGATGTCTCAGAACACGGACGACTGAGACGGAAAGAACAGATGGCTCCAGTCCTGTCTGAAATACTGAACGTCTTTCTTTTCATCCCCTTTGCTCTGATTTCTGAATGGGACAGTTGGCCAGCATTTCGGTGTGTAGACCGAGTGCCAGAGCCTGTGCCTGGAGCGGGGGGTGCCGGCACGCACAGAGTCCCCACTTTCCGTGTGCCCAGCCCACGTGGCAGACGGGAAAGGAAGCGGGCTGTGGACACAGCCACGGCCACGTGTTCCACAGGTGGAAAGCGAGGAACAGCCAATTGAGCGATTTCTCCCATCGTCGTGATAAGAATTTGTTGCAACTCTTGGGCAAACTAATAAAATGCTTAGAAACATCACTTCCAAGATGCTGTCCCGGTTTAGTTTGCACACAATGTATTTTAGATGCTCTTCGTAACAATAAAGAATTCCTACAATGACAACATAGACCTTCCATGACTGGACCAAGATAATGTTGTCCTTCGTAATAGAGGAAACACGAATCTCTGCAGACATGCCAGGCTGCAGTGAGAAGCACCTGCTACAGGGGCCAGGGGTGACACAGGTGTCACCCCTGGGCAGAGGTGACAGGCTCTGTGGCGCAAGAAGCAGCTAGAGAACTGGGCTTCGGAAGGTGCACGGCTTCAGACTCCCGGGGGAACTCTCTAGGGGAAGAGCCACTCACTGCCTCTATTTCTAAACAAAAAAAGAACGCTCTTAGTTCCTCCCACGCAATGCGGTCTGGGAGAGAATGTTTAATAAAAACGACCCCAAAGATCTTTCACTAATAGAGAATGTTCTGCAGATGCTGAATGAATAAGTCTTTTTTTTTGTTTTGAACTCGGGACTGAGGCGTGACCTTGAGTGGAGCTGCCTAATGTTTGCCCGCACTATTCAATGATGTTCGTTGCAGATGGAGGAAATGTCACTCTAAAAGTTGTAGCTGTTTCCCTGGGACCCTCAAGTGAAACCCAGCACGCTCAGAATGAAATGCCACGCATCACGCTGGCTGAGAGGCCTCCCAAGCCCAGGCCCGCCGTTTCTCTGGCTCATCCCCTACCGCCTTCCCTGTCACTCGATGCATCAGTGCCACTTCTGTCCCCAGTGTGCCCCAGGAGTGTTCTCTCCTGCTCCTGCTGCCTGGCAGGTCAGCTCCTGGCTGGGACCTGGGTCATGATTCCCACCATCCCCTCAAAGGAGATCTTCCCAAAAGACTTCCCGAGATGTAGCCTCTCCCAGCATCCCCGGAACCCCTGCTGCTGACTCACCATCACATTGTTCTGCTCTGAATTTTCCTAGAACAGATGGGTACATGGAAAATGCATTAGGTCTTTGTTTAATGTCTACCTTCCTCTGCTAGAATGAAAGGAGTGTCTTTTTGCATCTCGCAATGTTCCCCATCACTGCGCACTGGGCCATAGGTAGGGCAACCCCTTCGTAAATATGTTTGAGTCCAAATGAAGGAATTCTGGAAGCTCCCCAGCCATGTTTACAATGTGATAGCAATGAGAGACGCAGATATGCCCCTCCCATGTGTCTCCTCCTGCCACTCATGGCTCATGGGTTACAGCTTCTGCTTGCGACTCAGAGTCATGTCTCTATGGACGCTCTGAATATCCCAGATCAGCTTTCCCATTTTCCCGTGGCTGACCGCGCAGTCGGAAGTTTCCCTGCTTTACTGCCTCCTCTCCCATCTTGTCTGCTTACCGTTACCCTCTGTGCGTGTCACTGCCAACCAAACACCAAAAGGGAGCTGAGAATGCGTGTTCCTTCTACACGGCAGGTGGAACAGGTGTGCTGTGCACACGGCATGCTTGCGGGCCCCTGCATTCTTCTGCTAACATTAGGGGAGTGTTTCTCCGTGAAGAGGGGTCCAGACCCCAGCATTGGAATCACCCAGGATGGCTGCTACGATGCAGATTCCGGGGCCCCACCCTAGACCAGGGGTGTCAGAATCCCAGGGGGTGGAGCCTGTGACGGGCACTATAAACCATGGGCGATTCTGATGCACACAGAAAATTGGGAGCCAGCACCTGGTCATGTGCCCCATTTTCTCTGCCTCTTCCCTGTTTTGCTAATATTTCTATTAACTTCCATGCTGACTGGGACGGGGAAGGCTGAAGTCAAGAGTGCATTGGTCTAAGTCCCCTGGGATGTGTAGTCTGTCCCGGAGTGGGCAGCAATAAGTGGCTCAGAAACCCATCCGTGCAGTCCTGAGCGCGGCCAGAGGCAGGGCAGGCAGATGACGATGGGAAGCCGGTAGCTGGAGAGCATGTCAAGGGCCTTGAGCAAATTCTAAGAGCAAGGCTCCCGTGTACACCGCCTCTGCTGGGCTAATTTGCACAGCCCTGCCCCACACACATCTCCAGAAGGTGCTGACATCATCGGAGGGGAAAGGGGGTGAGCTCAGACAGAAGGGAGGGAGAAAGTGCTTCCAGAGCATATGCTTGGAAACCAGTTTGCCCATGAATTTTGATACGGTTCAGATGATTTTCCTGCACATTACACTGTTACTTGCGAATCAACCAGTTTGCCGCATGAAGCCCAGGGCATTCCACAAATGCCTCGCAAGTCAGAAACGATAAAGAACAGCTTTTTACATTATAATATGTATTTTCCTAACTGCACGACTCTAAGAATGTAAATTTTTGCAAAGAGGGTGATTAGAGATTTAAAAGCTTAGACATCAAAGCTTCCAAAAAAGATAATAATCGGGGCATCAATTTCTCAGCCTTTAAAGGGATTTAGGAACAATTTCAATTATGAAGGAACAAGAATATCTAATTAATAAGCTCTAGATACATATTAGGGAATTTAATTGCACTGAGGAATTAATTTCCATGTATTATGTATGCAAATACTAATGACTAAACTGAGCACAATCCCCAGGTTCCCGGAGCTCTACTTTTCTCAAACACTGTGTTCAGGACAAAAGTATGAGCTTTGAGGACAGACAGACTGACAGCTGAAACTAGGCTTCACTGCATATGATGTGTACGACTTTGGGCTGTTCCCCTAACTCCTCCAGACTCAGTGTTCTCTCTGTCAAATGGGGCTATAGTGTCTCCTGTGTGAGTGTGTTCCTTGCAGTGTTGTTGCAAAGATGACCTAGGACGTCTCAGCCCTGGCACGCATATTAACCATCTTTTTCTTTTCTTTTCTTGCACTGTCTAAATATAACAGATTAACTTAATCTGAAATTTCTAGCGCTTTCCGAGTAAACCAATATGTATTGGTTCCAACTGACACAATTTTAATAACAGCTTAGATCAAGCAGCAAAATCTCAAGGTCCCAATTAAAGATGTTCTCATCCCCCTGGTTTCTTAGGCATAGGGCCCAACAGCCCCCCCTGCCCCCTGCATCCCCTGGCCCATTTTCATGTCACAGGGACAGGGCAGTTACCGTATTTTTCAGACTATAAGACATACTTTCCCCCCACTGCCCAAATTTGGGAGAAATAATGGTCGTTAATGCTATCGTTGAGTTCTGTTTACCTTTCCATGGGTGAAATATTATGTTATTTATGTTATGAAATATTTTAACACATTTTTTGCTTCAAAATTTTTTTTCCTATTTTCCTCCTCTAAAGCCTAGGTGCGTCTTATGGTCTGAAAAATACAGTAAGGTGTTGTCAGCATCGGCAACACCCGCGGCAGGTGTTGTCGGACCACTCACTCGTTCCCGGCCGAGCATCCGAAACGTCCACTAGGGGCCCGGTGGCCTGCGACACTGACTGGTAGTGGACCGTGTGCGTCACCGTCAGGGACTTCTGTTTGGCTGCCTCCCCGAAGTCGGCATCTGTCAACAGGACTGTGGAGCGGTCATCTATAGAACAGCAGGGACACAGAAAGCCAAATGTTCATCACCCTTCAAGTAACTCTGCGGCCTTTCCTTAACAACACAAGCACCTCTCCAAATCTACAAAAACTAAAAATTCAAGCACCGTATTAGGACTGGTCTGGAATTCCAGCCTTTAGGGGTTCACATCAGAGCGTGGCAGAGAGAAGGAGCATGGGGAAGGGTTGCTCTACTGCCGGGCTTGGTCCTTTCATTAAGGAACCATTGATTTGTTTGTGTTGCAGCTGCCTGTTCAGTAGAGTTTGGGAGTGATGAGTTTGTCCAAAGCTCAGCTGGGACATCACCAGCGATGGCAGCGGTACCCAGGCTGCGGTTGCTGTTTGTTGGAAGGACGCTCTGAGCTCTAGAGAAACTCCCCTCCGGAGGTCATGCTGGGGTGGCCCTCATGCAGAACTTGGCAAATGTTTGGGGAGGGGGTGGGGAGAAAGGGAAGAGAAAGCCCAGTCTTCAGAGTCCAGGATTCCTCTGTTTTAATGGTTTTGAGGAATGTTCCTTTTCTTTCCACCTCTTCTGAGACCTAATGACTCTAGAACATCCCTTTATTGACTTTTGGGTATGACTCACTAGCCAGATTTCCCAAGTCCTGTTGGCAGAGGTACAAGAAGGTTCAAGAGGCGGAGCCTGGGTTCAGGTGAATGGGAGCATCTTAGCACTTGGAGGAGCCATTGGTTGGGCCACGTGTCATTATTCGGTTGTCTCAAGATTTTTGTTGCCTTCTTGTGATATTCTTCATACTTTCTTGGGAGCTTTCTTACTCCGAGGGAAACTTTGGTTAGGATATATGGATTTTTCATGAATTCAGGCACTGTGGCCTGGAATGACGCTCATCTGAGGGACCAGCCAGTCGGGACATAGCTGCAGCATGCCTGGACATGGAGTGGTGATGCAGAAGTCACAGACAGCACAGCGAGACTTCTGTGCCCAAAAAAGGCCCCGAACAGAATGAACTTTCCGAAACCCAATCACTCAGGCTCTGGCAGGAAAGGAAAGCCTCTTGAAGTCAGAATAAAATTTCTTGGCAGAGAACAAGAGGGAAGGCTGCCAAGGTGTCTGCCTGCATCCGAGCCTGTGGCACAGCGGAGGCTGGTCCCCAGGCAGGAGCAGGGCTGCCCTGCAGCCTCCACTCACCCCTCGAAAGGGAGCCTTTCTGCAGAGACGGCTCCCCACAGTGGGACCTGGCGTCCCAGGCAGACATCCACGTTCGTTTTTCATTAATGGTACGGATGTGGGGCAGCCTCTCACGTGCAGCCCTGCTAGGAGCAGCCCCGATTATCTGCAGGGCCAGGTTACAAACTTTTAATGGAAAAATTCAGGAGCCTGTCAATGTGTGAGGTTAACAATTCGTTCCGGGCAGGAATTAATGGCACTTCCATATTGGATTCTTGTAGTCTGAGCCCAGAGCGTTTTAAAGCATCATATGTCTACTTCCTCAGTAATTAGAAAATGCTATCGACCGACTGTCAGCATCACCAGGAGGGAAGTGACTTTTGGTGACAGATGATCCTGCGAGGAATGTGAAGCATGTAGAGAAATGACGGGCAGGGGCGGCTCTCACTCCGGTTTGGGCCCCAGGGGCGCGCCACTGGGAGGCGAAGCCCCTCCCAGGCTCTGCCCACCTGCCTATTTTAACAGCCACTGGTGGAATTATTAACAAATGAAACACAGTGCCTTATCCTGTTGTGAGCAAACTAATAAAACCGTGTGTGTGGCGGGCTGAGTAGCGACAACATGGGTTGTATTTACCTAAACTTGGTTGATCAAAAGCCATATTGGACTGGACCAACCTTCTCTAAGTGCTGGTAAATACAACCTAGGCAGGATGCCCAGACCAAACTTGAACCCAGCCAGGGCAGTCCAGACCTCAGAACCGATGAGCCATGAGGTCAGGACATCTCTGCAGTTGTATTAAAAGATCATACACCAGGGCAGAGGCGAGGGGTGATGGGGGTATCCTGCCGACCTGGCCATTCTCCGCTGCCCTCGTGGCTGGAGGGTATCCAGGGTAAGTGTCAGGAGTTGAGTAGTTTCAGCCAGGCCACAGGAAGGGGTTGCCCTGGGAGAGAGTGCTGGCAAACACTGTCCAGGGCAAACACAGAGCGAAGTCTGAAAAGAAGCAGCCTCTGCAGTCTGCCTTGGACTCTGTTTCCATGGCTACTGGAAAGCTCAGTGTTACTTCTGAGGCATGGGGCTCTGGGAAATAGCGTGTGGATATGAAAGCAGGTGGCTGGCGAGGGCCCCACCCAGCTTCTGTCCCTATCCATCTGTGTGACCTCGAAAGCTATGTAACCTCTCTACACCCCAGTTACTGACTAGTATATTTTCCTGTGTTGTTTGGGAGGGATAAATTAAATAATGCCCATAAAATGCTTGTAGAAGTCTATGACATTCAGAGAGCCCTCAATGAATAGGAGCTATTCTTCCCACCATTACTGTGTGGGAATACGAAGCCTCAGATTCTGGAGCAAATACAACTACCTAGGCAGGCAGTGTGGGGTGGTGGGCTTGGAGTGGGAACGGGTCGGAAGTAGTCGAGAACCCTGGGCTCTGGACAAACAAGTCTCGAAAGCTTTCCAGGTGTGTGTTTTGCCATTGTGGGACGAGGGAGCTGGGCGATTCCCAAAAGCACCATGAAGAAACCTTCCAGAACACGTCTGAGGTGCTGGGGGTGGAAAAAAGAAGCCCCATGCAAACATATCTTTGTTGGGCACAGTGTTGGAACATCGTCTTTAATGCAGGCCTCAGTGGGGTTGCTGAGGAGAGCAGAGTGGGTTTCTGACGCAGGGCTTTGGAGTGTGGCCCTGCCAGGTCCATTTGGCTGCAGGTGTTCGTCCAGGGGGCGGCACCAACAGCCCCTCCAGAGTGGACTGAAACACCCACAGTGGATCACAGGTGGGGAACTCCTACCTCTGAGGTGTACACAAGTTCACTCCCCCCACATTTGCTGGTACTTGTTATTCTCCTCAATAACAGTTCTCTGCCCTCTAACTGCTTTGCTCGTGTTACATTCAAGAGGTTCTCACATCCAGTGTTTCCCACACCGCACTGCATGGGTGGAGGGCAGGTGGTGCGGCAGCCACACCATTGGGTCACGAACTCGCCACCTTACCAATGGTCTCCATTGTGTCTCTCTCTTCGATCAGAAGCTGAGCCCTGGGTATGTCGATGTGCATTCTCAGGGTTTGCTGCTGCTTGCTCAGGGTGTCTGAGGTCCGGGTGTTCTTACTGGGGGTAAAGTAGGAGAGAGGCATTTACAGACACAGGTCAGGGTGACACCATGCCCACACGGGCTTGTGCATCAACTCGGTTTCTTTTGTCAGCACGCGAATGTCTTGTGGGGAGGGAGGGGGAGGAAGCACATGACAGAAGAAGTTCTCCTTCATTCAAACTATGTTTGTTCCTGTTAAATTTCAGCAGTCAGTTGTAAGGTTCAGAAATTTCAAATTGTCAGTAGAGGTTGGTTCTGCGTCTGTCAATAGAACCTTTGGAGTTTCCCACTTCTTGTATAAAAGTTAAGTGAAACAACAACAAAAAAGGGACTTTTAAACCAATAACATTTTTATTTGTCAGATGTGAGCTCTTCCACTGACGGCGAGGGAGGGAGAATGGGGCCAGCTGTTCCCTGGATGGGGTTTTGCTGATGGGTTTGCAGTTAGAGCTGGTGTGGTTTGATTTTTGTTCTCATAACAAATCATATACCTTGTTAGCTTCCCTCACATGGGTTCCATGTTCCTAGCCAATATTGCATTTAAGGATAGAAAAAACCCCAAAATTACTGTAAGAATTTGTCTCAAAATTGGTGTACCAGAAAATTACTGTTAGGGTGAGCTGTCTGCTGAAAGTAAATGAGAGAGAACGGTAGGATGGCACGTTTAATCAATTTCGGCTACAGCCCGGGGTAAAAAAAATCTGTGTGCTACACAAATTTCATTAGCGATCTGCGTTAGGAGAGTAGGTGCTCAGTCTCTGCACATTGTAGGAATTGGGGGGACGTCTAAAGCAGTGTCCCTAAAACACCTTTCAGAAACAGTGGTCATTCAGATGACTCGATCAGTGTAACAGATAATCTATGGCATCCAGCTCAATGGTTGTCAAGGTCTGTTCTGAGAAAGACTTCTGGAACCTAGTCCCCTCCACGATGAGTTAGTGACAGCTAATGGAGAGTAAAGGGGGACCCCATTCTGCGTTTCCAGTGCTTTTCATTCTAGCGGAGCTTCACCAGGGGCCCCACACCCTTCCTTGTCCCTGAGACCTCCTGCACACTGTGGCTGAGAAAATATTCATCTTCTGAAGGTCAAGTTCACTCAAGAGGCCCCTTAGACCTTTGCATGGGGAAGTTTGTGCTAATATCCTGAATATTTTTTAATGGCCCCCCCTTTTTTTTTCATTTGCATGGGAACAAAACAGCCCATGAAAATGACAGCTTCTACAATGTGCAGCATTCCTACCTAGGACTTGATCTTGAACCAGATTTCTTGCTCCACAGATGAGTAACTGGGTTATGAAGCTAGATTATGCTAATTACGAAGAGTCAGATTCAAACGTTTTGGCCTGAATTTTTGGCAAGGTCTGTACATTCTTTTAAGTTATTTACCTAAGTAGGTTCTCACTTTATTTGACGGTATGTTTTTTAAAACAAGGATTCAAATACTCATATAAAATCAAGGGCACTTTGGTGGCCTGGGGGCCACAGGTACATCATGCTGAGACAAGCTCTATTTCCCCCAAAGATCCAGGCACTGCTCCACTGTGAATATCAGAAGGAGCTGTTTGGAAACTTCACTAGGAACTCGAGCTTGTCTTCGGACCAAAAGTGGAAGCGTGAGGCCTTCCTGCTGCCCCTCTCCGACAGTTGGGGGCGGTCAGAGGCTGCTCTGCGGACCAGCAGCAGACGCAGGCACAGGCCGAACTTCACAAGGAGGGGCCTGTTGCCAGACTGACGCAGGAAGCTGGCTAGGTGACTGTGCTGCGGTGGACACAGACTGGGCCTGTGACGGCACTGTACGAACACAGACAGTTAAAGCTGGAGGGAAACACCTCCTCTCAGGGTGTTGCTCCAAAGCCCTGCAGGCCAGGGGGAAAAAACCAAAACCAAAAGCCAGAAACACACCAGCAAACCTGGAGACTCAGGGGGCTAACTGTTCCTCTCTCCCTTTGCATTCGTTGTCCTTTTGCTGAGAACACTCTGGATTCCACCCCCGCCCAGTGCCCAGGTGGCTGGCTCCCTCCCTCCATCCTTTCAGAGGAGCCAGGTTGGCCCTCGGGGGGAACTCAGGCTTCCTCTCTCTGCATCCCTCCCTGTTCTCTGCTTATCCTGTCTCCTTAGTTCTCAGCATTCCCTAGCACATATTTAATTGGCTTATCTATTACCTGTCTTTCCCACGGGAATATAAGCTCTACAAGGGATGTTTGCATCTGTTCTGTTCTTTGTACCTCCCTAGAACTTAGAACAGTATGTGCCCTAAGTAGGTACCCAATAAATACTTGTGGAAGGCTATTGATAATCATGTTGTTTCAAGGGAACCGTGTGAGCTGAGTGTGGCTCCCAGAAGCTCTGCTTAAGGACCATAACATTTTCACTCCAGATGACTCATTAGGTCCCAACTACATTGCTTCTTTATTTTAATCTTTGCTGCCATATTTTATAATCCATTGTTGTATGAGGGCTGGTTCCCCAAAAATTACAACACTCGGTCACTGGAACAGCAGCCCCCTAAAAACACGCTGTTTGAAGAATTCTCATTTGTGACCTAAAACAAGATGCTGAATATTTTCATTGAGGCAAAAGTGCATCTTTTATATAATATAGGGTCATGCTAAATATATTAGTTATTATTGAGCCATAATCTGCCACCATCCACCTGCCACCTGGTTGTCTGATTAAAATCACAGAGGGCTCACGCCGGTCCACAGGGGACAGCATTGCTGGGCTGAGCCAATAAACTATTTGCAGTTGCTACAACTCTTCGGAGTTTCTCTATTTCCTTAAGCTTTGTGGAGAAAAACACTGACGAATATGTCTGCCCATCACCCTCACGCGACAGGGAACGATCTGCGAGTATAAAGTAACCGGGGCTGTCAGAAGCAGGTGCCATTACAATAGTTGGGTGGCTCTTTTATACAATGTGCAGAAAAATATGAACATCAGAAACACTAAACTCATTTAATCTCTCCATGTGAACCCTTCTCTGCGCACAACTAGCACTTACTCATATCAGTCCTTGGACAATAATCACGTGTCAGTTGGTGGCTTCGGTTGGCCACTCTCCCTCTTGGAAGACTGGTATTTTTCAAAAAATTATTTCTGCCCTCATCATATAAAAGGAAACCCCCTTCCATCTGGGTGTGGTGGGTGAGGTCTCTCTTCTCTCGCTTCTCTGGGGTGACTGTTTGGGGTGCAGTGGATGAGTGTCCTGTGGCACGAACGGAGACGGGAGGTGGTGGCATGTTGAGGGACCCCTGGAGGCCTCCAGGTGGTCTATGTCTGTCCCACAGTTGCCTCCGCCTGTCTGGCCCTGGGACAGTGAACCCTGCTGAAATATGCAGAGACTTCTTTGTGCGACACAGTGGGAAGGTATGTGTTATATCCCAGATGATGAAGCTAAGAGCAACTTGCACTATTATTTTTAGGTGAGGGAAGTTGGACACAGAGGACAATAACAAACCCAAGATCACCAAAACAGCTGGTGGTGGAATCGGGCCTAGAATGCAGGTGCGTGGTTCTGTGTCCTTACTGCACAGGCTTGCTAAATCCCCAACTTCCCAAGAAAGCAGCAGCAAAAAATCAGGGACAGCAATTTCGTGACTTTCTCTGTACCAATGCATGTGACTTGCCTGGACTTCTGCAGCCACCATGGAAATAGGGTTGACCGTAGACTCACCAGGTAGGTGACAAGTCTGTTGTTGCTCGGTCTGCGACCCTGCCTAATCCAGAATGAATGGACCCCGTATGATTCAAAGCTTTGCTTTTCCCTCTGGATCAATCCCATAAAATCCCCTTATTTGAGGGGCTGAGAGGTTCTCTCCCTTCCAACCACTCTCACCCTTTGCAGGAAAACCACCTCAGCTACCTGAATGGGGAGCGACGACTGGTTTCAGTGTTCCTAACTTTACGTTGGCCACGGTCGACTGGGAATAATCCCATGATTAATTCCTGCTCACATCCACAGGTGGCCTTTCAACCACAGTAATTGCCCTATTAACAAGGAAGATGCTTTCTAATGTCTTGCTTGGGGCTAATGAGAAGGGGAAGGATGCATTCTAGGACAGCAGAGAAGCTAATAAATACCAAATCATCCTAACTAGAACTTTTCTTGGACAAGTCAGAAAACAGACGCCAGCGTCTCGGGCTTTGCACAGAGGCATGATCTGTGGTTTGGGACTGGATGGAAGAAGTGGCCAGAATGCTGCAGGAGCCAGCCTGGGGCACAAACAGGCCAAGTGGACCAGAGTGGGGAGAGGGACAGGGCCCCGCTGGGCTGAGCCAAAGCCCTGTGTGGGCTAACGGGGGCACTGGACACAGGCCCAGTCAGCCATTATCGAGGAGGCTGTGCCCAGTGTGGCCAGAGTGTTTTCAAAAGTCAGAAAGCCAAAATTTTGTGTGACATCTCTTGATTTCTAAATGTCATCAATAAATTTATATTTCTAGGCTCTACATGAGAACATTTATTTTATCAAGTAGTTCTGTTGTTTAAATCAAATAGCTGTGGCTTGTCTATTTTCCAGATGTTTTGTAAGGTCGGCTCGGCACCAGCGCACGCGTGTCTGGGTGCTTCCCTGTGACCACAGAAACGCCCTCACCCTCGCTCAGCAAACAAGTGCAGACTTTCACAAGCATGTGTACTCAGGGCGTTATGTGTACATTTGTGTAATCTTCTCTTGCAGGTTTGAGCTTGTGGGATGTGATTGGACACTCGTTATGAAGGAGATAGTTTACAGGCCTCTGGCATTTCTGAATTCTCCTCTGAGCTCCAGATTCTGGCTACCAGCCACCTGACACTTCCATCGGCTGCTTGAGAAGCATCCCAAATTCAACATGACCCATACTGACCTTTTCACTCTCATCAACAACCCGCCTCCCCAGCCCTACAAAAACGTCCATATTCTGCATTTATCTTCCTAATCTTGGCAAATGGCACCGATGTTCATCCAATTGCTCACACCAAATATTTCAGAATTATCTTTGATTCCTCCACATCCTTCACCGACAGCTCCCATTGTTTTAATACATGGTGTGTCCAAACAAAGATGTCTGTGGGAGACGTAATCCACGGGCCCATGCTAGTCCACCTTGACCTTAGGTCTTTGGGGGCATGGACTCTTTGTGAATAACAAAAAAAGTACTAATTTTATACGCAAAGATGGGGAGAAAATGAAAGCCAACTGTGGTGGGATGGGGAGTGGGAAGAGACCCCACATCCCTCCTTTTTCCTACCTGAGGCATCCTAAAACGGCAACATCAAGTTCACCACAGGGTCCCTGACATTTTCCTTATTTGTTTCTTAGACTTTGAGTATCCTTTTCCACTTGTGGTTTAATTATTACCATGTGAAATGTTTAAAATGCAAATATTGGGATGTGATCTAAGGCTGGGAACACTTATTTATTCAAATAGCCGTAGTCACTCATCCATCTACTCAGCAGCAAGGAGCAGGGCAAATACAGGGCTGGGTACTGCCGACAGGATCCTGACACAGGCCATGACCTCCCGGACAGGACGGGACTCGATGTTTGCGGCAGAAGCTGGTGAGTGCCCCCGTGCGGGTGGGGAGTGCGGGGGCTGAAGCTGCCGTGGGAACTGAGGCCAAGGAGAATCTTCCTTGATCAGCCCATTGCCTTGGAAGACAGCACTGGGTACCAGAAATTTCCTTTTGTGCTTTGCTCTTCACAGTTGTGTTGCTAACTCTCTCAGGAAGAAGGCTTGACTCCAAAGGTGGTGTATTTGGGTGGGAGCAAACCAAAGCTACTCATTTATAATGTGGCTTTTTTATTCCCAGTTTAATGGGAAACATTCTGTTGGCCGAGTCTAGTCGGCAAGAAAACTACCTATGGCATGTGTAAAAGTATACTATTTGCTATGTTTTAGTATGTAAAATGGACATTATATGTCAAAAAGAATGCATCATTAAAAAACCATGCAGGGAAGTTGTAACTCGTTCTTTTAAGCATGATACCTGGAATGGGTATCGTTTACTCACCTCATGAGCATTTCAGCTAGACTCTTGGCATCTGCGGAAAGAAAGGTAACGTTAGTATGTGACAAATGACCCATTAACATTTACTTAGGCATTTATGATCAATGTTGTACAGAGTCAGGTGACAATAGTCATTTTGAAAAATAAGTATATACCCATATCACTACTAATTACCAAAAGGTTAGTAGGTTTTTTAAATTTCTTCTACATGGGATATATCTGTCTATCTATTTAAATTATTACACATATTTTTAAATTACAAAATGAACATAATACTCTAGGGCCATACAGATTCTCAGACCCCTATTAGAGGTTTTATTACAACTTATTTATTTGCCACTTTTACAAAACCCAACTTTATTTTTGGTAGTCAGAAAATTAACATTTTGAAAGTAATTCATTTATATAATGTAAATTATTCTATTTTTATTATCAAAATAGGAAAATTACAAAGCTTCTGGCACCACAGATCATTTAAAAAGGCATTACTACAGAGCGGTGAGTCTCTTGGGTTGAATAAAGAATTGTTTAATTGGCATATCACTGTCTGGAAACTTAGATGCTTACATCAAACTCAGAAACAAATTTTTCCTTTAAATCTTTTCCTCTGAGGACATTGTTTATCAAGACCTCATTACCACTTCTGACCAAAGTAATCCTGCCTAAAAATGATGCAGAAAAACAATTACACTTTCTGGATGACAGAGTTTTGAAATTCATTCTCCTTAAGATGTAATTTGTTCTTTTTACATATTTTATCCTGTAAAACAAGAATGTTTTCTTTCTGAAGACACAAAAGCTTTCCTTTTGTTTTTCTCTCCTTGCTCTTTAAGAAGGTCTTGATGTTAACCATCGTGTTTAAGGAACAGAACTTTCTGGAAAAGAATTTAGCTGACAGTGTAACTGGTTGTATAGTGAAGAGATACGTATATTGGAGCATTTTATCCATCTTTCGTCTTTTGGGGGTGACCTCCGAATGCGACCGTTTTCATGCTGGGGAGGAGCGTGCTGCTCCTGAGAGGCGAGGACAGTCACAGGGGCCACCGCACGTGGGCGGGCACACCCAGGAACCGGAGCTCCGCTCTTGGAGCCAGCCGCGCCAGTTCCCACTGCAGCCTCGCACCAGGGCCCCGGGCGTGTGCACAGATGGGCTCAGTCTGGGAAAGGAAGCAGCTCCCTTCCACCCCACCCATATGGCGAAGCAAAGGAAGCAAAACAGCACTGAATTTCCCAGCTCATGCCTTTATATTTATCCGCAAAGACAAAGTAAACATGATGAGTTTCTTCTCTTCCTGAATGATTTAACACTTGCAAAGTAAATATATATGCAAAATGCCAGAAGCGTGGGAATAATTAGCTCTATGTAACAACCACGCAGTGGCTAGTTCAACACTCTAAAAAAAGAGGGAAAAATCCCAAGACGTAAACATCATACTTCCGTTCCCAATTTGAAGGTAACTGGGATCCACATGTCTTCAAAAGAGACCTGCTTTCCTGCTTTTGCTTGTCATTCTTCTTTCCTATTCCTGTGATTTTAAAAATATCAGTGTGCTAGGGAACTGCAGTGTCCGACAGGTGAGAACAGAGCTCCTGTCAAGTGCTGACGGGCTCTACCTGCCAGTCTTCCTTGTCTACAGCATCTTTGCTGGGTTTAAGCTGGTCCCCAGGTAGAGGCACTCAAAGCCATTTTGGTCTACCTTTCCCTCTGCCTATCATCTTAGAGTGCATCCCTTCTTTTTAAGTCTTAGCTACTCCTCCTGATTTCATCTGATAGTGTGGGAATAATTGTATTCACAGAAATTCAGTTCTTCCATGAGTTCATCTATGAGGCGCTCTGGTGGAGTTTTAAGCACTTGTCGCCTTCAGGGACCACATGTGGATGGCTTCTGGAGAGTGGGCACGGGGTGGGCTGGGCTCCCAGTTGTACTAGAAATCTACATTGTGCCAGTTACTTTAGGACTGCCAGTGTGTGTCCCCTGTATTGGTCCCTGCCTGGGAGTTGTGTCCTTATTCAGCAACCAGGAAACTGGGACCCAGATACATTCAGTCATTAGCTGCAGCTGAGTGGGAATTCATAAGCAACGTCTGTTGGTTGAAATTCCTCTTTCATCACTGTCCTTAAGGTCCTTTATACATAAAGTGGGATACATGTCATGAATTCAGGGACACACAGAGGAGCCAATGCCAAGTGCCAGCTGACTGATGGAAATGAGCTCAGGAGAGCAACGTCTCAGGATGATTGAGTCTGGAAGGATTCAAGACTGTACCCATCTTCAGGGGAGCATGAAGCCAGCGGAGCACAGACTGGAATGGGGAGCGTGCTCTGTGGCCCCGAGTTAGCATGCATTCCAACTGTGCAGCAAGGGGTCGGTCAGTTGGACAGGACAGAGCAATTTCCAGGTGTGGTCGTGAAGTGGGGGTGGTGAAGACATGGAGGAGCTCGGGGGATGTGACTGTTTATTACTGAATATAATCTGGAAGCTTTTAACTGGCCCAAGGGGAAGAGCGGAAGGGGCAGAAGGGAGGTGGGGAGGTGTAGGTGCTCTGGAGGCAGCAGATGGGTGGTGGCTGAGGTCTTTGGCCTCAGGCATACTGGGGTACTTCGTACATTCAAGCGAGTTGGGGGCATTAGGCGAAGCTGTTCAAGGCAGATTTGGAATCAGTTTGGGGAAAGGTGTCAGGTTGAGGTGAGGCTCAGGGGCTTATTCATGTTCATGCAGGGGCACTGGAAAGAGCTGGGAGACTCTTGGACACACTTCTGTGTAGGAGTAAGAAGAGAATCTGGGACAAGTTAGACAATTCTTTAAAAAAATCATGGAATCATAGAGTCTTACGAGCATTAAAGAATTTTCCAATCAGCCTCCTAACAAGTGTTTGAACGCCTTCTCCAGTGTCTTGGATAAATGTTGAAATGAGCTGGGCTGTCGGAGCCCCCGGCAGGGGCGCATGCATTCACTGTGCATGCTCGCCCCACCTCTCGCTCCCAGAACTGACCTGCCTATCAAGTCTGTGGGTCTCTCCCACCTCAACTTGTCTCCATGGGACCACTGCTTTGTTCTGCCTCCTTAGTCCAAACCTCATTTACTAGTCAACCTCTCCCTCCCTGGTCTCCCCAACTTCAGGCTGCCTGCTCACTAAGTGACATCCACACTGCAGGGAGGTCTGAGACACAGCCTTCACTGTGTCACACCTATGCTTCAAAACTCTCGGAGGAACCTCCCTGCCCAGGAGACGTCTCAGCACAGAGGCCCCGCTCTCGCATGCTGGTCCCAGCTCTCTGTCCAGCCCTGAGGGCTCTCACTTCTGACCCCACCCTCTCCCTCTGAGCTTCTTACTCTTACATTCTCTGCAGAGAGCCCAAATACTGTGTTCCTCCAAGGCCTTCTGGAACCATCTGGAACCATCTACAAGGCACTTGGATATGTCCCTGGAGCTGCCATGTCTGCTTCTTTGCATCTACCTTCTTTCCTAGGTTGGATTCTCTAACCTCAACCACTCCTCAGATGGCATAATTTCTAGGTAATTCTCTACCTGGGACTCTTCTCTACGGAAGACCTGTGATTTCTTATTCTCCTTCATTAAATGAGGCTGAGCACAGAAACGGGTAATTTTTTTTGAGATCCTCCTTCTCATGCACCATCGAGAACCCAATGTTCATTACATGTGTTGCAAATGAATTTTCACTATGTATATAGAAGACTTTACAAATATCCCTAGTAATTTTACCTCCTTGGCTCCAGCCTTTCCAAATCTTTTACAGCTTGGATTCTCTCCCACCTGGATTTGTGCCAACCTGAGATTGGCCCAGCCGGCCTTTATTCCAGCCGCAGCCCAGTGCCCCTCATCAGTCAGCCCTGTCAAAACGCAAATGGGGTTTGTCCAGGCCTCTGGTGACCGCTGTCATTTCCCGGCTGCTCACAAACTGTTCTTTGTTTGAGCTAAACTAATTTATTTCCATCTCTCATTTCTAGAATTTATGATCTTTGAAAATGGGTATGAAGTATAAGTACTTTCTAGCACCTCTAATTTGATTGTTCAAAGATTATCTACAAAGGCCTAGGGAGTAATTCTACAAAAATTTCATTCAGAATCATAAAGCATCAGGATTTGGGGGTCTACAGACCAGAACCCCATGGCCTCTTCCTTAATCTTTCCAGGGGGGACAATATCTTTCCCTTCAGTGGTTTACCATAGCAGTGATTGGTGTCCACCTTTTCTTGCTTATCATTTCACAATTGTCTTAGAATTCATGGTAAACGTGCTTGGCCTCCCCTACCAGCGAGGGTTTAGAAATATTATTTTTTCTAAAATAATCCCTTCCCCTCCCCCAACAATGACTAGAACATAGTAGGATTGGGGAAAAAAATCAATTTAAGTAAGAAAGGACTCTGATTATTTTTTTAAGTAATCTGAGTTTCCCCTGTCCCTCCCTCCCTTTCCTCTTTCTTTCATGATTCTGGTCCCCATTTTCTGGCCTCACTAGCACTCCTCCTGGTGCACATCAAAACAGAGCAGACGTTGCTACCTGCCATCTGTTAATATGAGCACATCATCTGAAGCCTCTTCTTGCCCAATACAGCTAAATAGCCTTTTACATTGCCTGTCCCGTTTTTCACAAATTTCAGCTCAGCATGAAGGTTAGACTTTGTGACAACTTTCTCCAAGCCCCTTGCTGCTCCTGCATATCCACCGTTGGCTCCATGTTGCCACTGTCTTGGGCTGGGGAATGATGAAGAAACACCACCAGAAAAGTCAGGGATGCTCAGACAAGGAAGGACAGAGTTTCAAAAGTACCACTTGCTAACACTCCAAATGCACAGAGAGGCCTAGAAAATTATATTGGAAAGGGGAAGTTGGTGATCAGAAGGTGATTGGTCATCTGCCTTTGGGAGGGGAGTTTCATTTGGGTGTGGGAGTCAGGGAGGGGCAGGGTAGCTGAGTGCAGAATCCTTTTCCAAGAATTCAAAGGGGGAAAGAAGTAGAGCAGGGGGGCAGTAGGTTGAAGATATGCAAACTAGAAGGAATGCTTCTTTTTTTTTTAATATTGGGGAAGACTGTGGGGCTAGTAAATATACAAATAAAAAGAGAGAAAAACCAATATTTTTGATGGGCAAAAATAAAATGACAAAGTAGCTATTGATACTCTGTTAAAACATCTTTTGATCCTCCAATTCATTGATAAATCTTTTTAAGCTAACTTAATATTGATGGAACAGACTCTTTCTCGAACATTCCAAAGTCTGAAGAAGTTTCACGCAGAGAGAGCTGGGGTAGGCAACACTGATTTAGGGCTCTCTGAGTTCTGCCATCAC
>PVIA01016337.1:0-19320 GCA_004024845.1 Tonatia bakeri | reverse complement strand
AAAAAAAAAAAAAACCCTTCAAAACATTTATTTGCAAAGGTATATGCACCCTTATGTTCATTTCAGCGTTATTCATGGTGGCCAAGACATGGAGACAAAGTGCCCTTTGATAGAGGATTAGATAAAGATGTGGTACATATATACTATGGAATACTACTTATTCATAAGAAAGTATGAAGTACTGCCAATTGCAACAACATGGATGAAACTTGAGGTTATGCTAAGTGAAATAAGCAAGTCATAAAAAGTCAAGAATTATGTGATTTCACTCATATGTGGGATATACATTGAAACTTATAGACACAGACAATAGTATGGTGGTTATCAGAGGGGGTGGGGGAGAAAGGGGTAAAAGGGACTATTTGGTAATGAAAAATGATAGGACTTTGAGTGGTGGCACACAATACAATATACAAATACAGATATGTATCATAGAAATGTACACTTGAAATCCATATGATCCTATTAACCAATGTCACCACAATAAATTTATTTTTTTTAATTGATGATACAATGAGGATGGAGAGATTTAGGGGAATTGGTGAGTTCATGTTTGGACCCTCTGAATCGAAGTTACCTCCAGCTTCTCAACCCAAACAAAGAGGTCCAGAAGGAGACTAAGTAGGTAGTCCTGTAGTTCGAGGGAGTAGTAGGGGATGGGGTTACAGATTTGGAACTCACTGGCCTGTAGATGGTACCAAAAACAATGAGATAACTTGACAACTCCCAGAGAGAGCATATGGAGTGATAAAAAAAAATGCAACCTACTATTTTTCTCAAGGACAGCTGGAGGAAGAGGATAATGATAAGAATAAAGATAGAGTAGGTGTGTACAAATAGGTAAAGGAGAATCAGAAAAATCATGGTACCTGAGGAATGAAGGAAAAGAAGAGTGCAGAGGAAGCAGCAAAAACAATCTGGTGACTAGAAGCCAGAAAAAATGCCCTATCAACTTGATTATGAGTTGATTTTTGGTGGGCAGTTTTAGTTTAATGGTTCAGATTGGAATTGAGATGTCAGAAGCAGGATGGAGGAAACTACCTTGAAAAGGAGGGAGATCACCTCATCAGAAGTTGAGGAAGGAAGTGGAGGATAAAGGTCACCATTTGTATTTTTATAGGGGAAGGAGACAAAGTTGAGTAAAGTTGGTGTGGTTGGCTAAATTTTCTTGAAGAAGTGTGCTGAATGCCTTCTGTTAAGAAGGAAGCAGGAGAGTGAGTGGGTAGTGATGAATAGAGACATTATTTAAAAGAATGGAGAAGATCGATGGTGTTCATTGGGGAGAGGAGGGTAAGCACTTGGTCAAAATGAATTTTGGCCAGGTGGGCTATTTTGTTGGCCCAGATGAATTTCAGAATCCTGAATTTGTAGTTGTTATAAGTACCACATTCAGGTTATTTTTCTCTAAATGTGCTAAGAATAGAGGTGGCTTATATTGCTTTTTCTTTTTCCAAGGCTGAGGTTTTGCTAGATGGTGTTACTCATACCAGGAGGTATGTGCTCCCCCTTTTCAGTAGCCTTGATTCTTTAAAGAGTCCTAAAGTAACACAATAGAAGTAGTGGTTATTTGTTCTGCAAAACCTTTGATTTCCTCATCAATTCCATGATATCTGCAATGCTATGAAAGCCAAGTCCAAGCCTGGAGTTCAAAAGTCCGGGATGCACAGCCTCCTCTCAGTTTCATACCTTCCAATATCTAGGGCAGCCCACATATTGAAAGAAATTGAAGAGGAGGCTCTTCTGACGTTTATTTTGTCTAGGGCCTTATCTATACTTTGAATTTCATGATTCACTGTCACCAAGTTTGCCTTTTCCAGACCCCTTAACATTGAATGTCTGAAGTATCTGAGTCTATGGGCCATATCTAGGAAGTACCCAACCCCCATTCTTATTTATACTCTTGCTCTGAATCCATGCTGAGTGGCACCCAGCCAGAGGCAGAAGTGTTCTAAGGTGATTAGCTAAGAGCATAAGGAACAAGTAGAAATCCATTGTGCAGACAAGTGACTGTTTGATTTCTATCTACTTCCCTTTGGATATTAAACTTCCTTTCAATTAGCATTTGGTTTCTGCTTTATTGGTTGATGGTAGGGATTAAATGTGAGAAGGGACTTAGCAGTGCCCAGTGTATTCAGCATTCAGGACATAGTCGTTCCTCCTATCCTTGGTTTTGCTCTCAAAGGTTTCAGTTACCTAGGGATAACTGCAGTCCAAAAAAATTATATGGAAAATTCCAGAAATATACAATTTATAAGTTTTTCACCATTCTGAGTAGTGTAATGAAACCTAATGTCATCCTGCTTTGGCTTGCCTGAGACATGAATCATCCCTTTGTCCAGCATCTCCACACTCTACATACTACCTACGTACTAGTCCCTTAGTAGCCACCTCAGATATCAAATCAATGTCACAGTATCACAGTGCTTGTGTCCAAGTAACATTTATTTTACTAAATAATAGCTCCAAAGTACAGGAGTAGTGGTACTGGCAATTTAGACATGCCAGAGAGAAGCCATAAAGTGCTTCCTGCATGTAAAAAGGTGAAAATTCTTGACTTAATAAAGAAAGAAAAAATGTGTGCTGAAGTTGTTCAGAACTATGGTAACAATGAATCTTCTATCCATGAAAATTGTGAAGAAGAAAAAAAAATTTGCTAAGTTTGCCCTTACACCTCAGACTGAAAAAGTTATGGATGCAGAGCATGATAAATGCTTAGTTAAGACGGAAAAGGCATTAAATTTGTAGGAAGAAGACATGACAGCATCATGGTTCAATATCTCCTTCTATCATATCATCAGAAAGTCAACAGTAGCCTAATGCTTTGTCACAATGCTCATACCACTCACAGCACTCACTCACTTGATCTCATCAGTAGGCATTGTGTCACCTCTCATCACGAGGTTGAGTGCAGTGCAATACATTATTTTGTGTGTATTTGTGAAAGACAGAATGTTCGCATAACTTTTATTAAGTATATTATTCTATTTTTATCAGTCATTGTTTTTTATTATTGTTTGAGTACAGTTGTCTCCATTTTACCTCCAGCACAACACACACACCAGCCATCCCCATCTTCCACCCTCGATCCTAACTCCCCTTTGGCTTTATCCATGGGTCCTTTATACATTTCCTTGAAAACCCTTCCTCCTTTCCTCCCATTAACCCCTCCCACCTCCTTTCTGGTTAGTCAGTTTGTTCTTAATTTCAATGTCTCTGGTTCTATTTTGCTTGGTTGCTTGTTTTGTTAATTAGGTTCCACTTATAGGGTAGATCATATGGTATTTGTCTTTTATCACCTGGCTTATTTCACCTAGCATAATGCTCTCCAGATCCATCCATGCTATCACAAAGGGTAGGAGCTCCTTACATTGTTGCTAGGAATGCAGACTGGTGAAGCCACTGTGGAAAATAGTATGGAATTTCCTCAGAAAACTAAAAATGGAATTGCCTCTTGATCTGTCAATTCCATTCCTGGAACTATACCCTAAGAATCTTGAAGCGCCAATTCAAAAGAACCTATGCACCCCAATGTTCATAGCAGCACAATTTAGTTATTGTTTTTAATTTCTTACTGTGTTTCATTTATAAATTAAATTTTATCATATGTATGTGTGTATAGAAAATGCATAGTATACATTGGGTTTGGTACTATCTGTGGTTTCAGGTATCTACTGGGGGTCTTAAAAAGTATCCCTACAGATAAAGGGGAATGATTGTATTGCTATTGCTGATAAGGAAAGGTACATGAAGGTGAAGCTGCTGGGAGTGTTTATATTGGAATAGGTGACTGGAAAAGGGCCTTCCTTTCATCATCCTCTGTGGGAAATCACTTATGTTACCTACGGCCAACAGCCTTGGATTAACTCCAGACATCCCTCAGCACCAATGGTGGAGAGCCACGTGGATGGGGCATTGCAATAAAAGGACGGTTCACAGTAGGCCTCCATTTCCATGGCTGGCCAGAAAAGGAGGAACACTCTGTGTTCTCACCCCAAGGTAAGTCCTGGTTCAAACCCCACCAGGTTTTCTCCAGATACTGGGAATCTTCTTAGGCCCCAGACCCAGGAACTTGTTAGGATCATTTCTTTCTGGAAACTTTCAGAATCCAAAAAGAAGTTTGAACTCGGGCCTTTGTCCATTGCTCCAGATATCACTCTGTTACTAGTCCTGGGCGCTATCTGATAACATTTTCATGATATCCCTTCCAGAAATAAGTCCCTTTCTTTAACTGTGGTCTTCCCGAGGCTGCAAGAAGACATGCAAGGATTTTCCCATTCAAGGAAAAGATTTTCCAAAAGAGAAAGTGTTAATAATTTGAGTGTTGGTAGGCTCTTTACAGCAATGTGTTTCTACCCATCCTCCTATTTATTTATATATTTATTTCTCGAACCTTTATTGAGCACCCTCGTATGCCACACACTGCGATAGGAGCAAGTGATAGTCTCAGTCTGACATGGTACCACCTTCACAGAAATGTACACTTTGGAGGACATATCAAGGGGCTCTAAGCACAGTGCCTGAGATGCAGAATTAAGAAAGGGCAACCATTACCCTTTCAGGTATTCACAGCACCACAACCATTCCCTCCACCCAATTTCCAAAAGTTTTTACCTCTACCTGCATAGAAACCAACCTGAGACTTTCAAGGACAATCTGCAGTGCTGGATGGCTCTAAGTTTGCCTTGTTTTTTCTTGCTGTCCACCTAATGGCAGGCCTTTTTTTTCTTATTACCCCATATCCTTTCTGCAAGTCATACCTGGTTTCAAACAATACAGGCCTTTATGAAGGAGGTCGTTTGTCTGCTTCTGTGGCCTTAAGCAAGCAACACTTAAATTCCTGCACAGTACTTGTGCATAGAAGGGGCTCAGTAAATATTTCTGGGACTAATGTTGCTTGAGTCTCAGTTTCTTCATCTATAAAATGGAAGCAATGATTGTACCTTCTTTGGAGGGTGGTTCAAAACCAGCATGCAAGGGACTTAGGACAAGCTATGGTGTTGCACTGATGTGAGTTCCCTCATTATTCTCACACCCAGGGGAATGACCTCTGTTACCCTGACCCATATTTGGGTCTTTCCCTTCCCCTAGCTGCATAGAGAGCCTGAATGCCACTGAGTGACCTGCATGTCTCAGTTTTTGAAGAGGATGTTGGGCTCTTATGTCCTGTGGCTGGCCTTGGCCTCCTGCATTCTGATCCTGGCTTCTACAGAGCAACGAGGTGAGTGCTCATCTGGCATCTCAGATGCCCTTCAACGCCTGGGGAGTGAGCAGGGAAATGCAGAGAAAGCAGTTTTGGGTCAGTGAGAGGAGCAGGAGATTTGGAAGCTAGAAGTCAAGGAGAATGAAAGAAGCCAGAATCAAGTAATTATCCCACAAAGAGCCAAATCAGAAATTCCTCCAGCAAGGAGAGTGAGAACCAGTTAACATAATTTCTATGTCCAAATATAAGATCAGAGAGCCTGAATTTATGAGGGCATGCATAACATGGTCACTCTGTGCCCTGATTTTGGCAAGTGACTTCTTCCTCTGAACCCATTCACATATCTGTAAAACTAGAGGGCTACATTTAGTGATCTCCTGTGGTCCTTAAAGATGTATGGATTGTGCATCTTAAATGCTTTTGGAAAGGGTCTTAGGGTCAAGAGTAGGGTGAAACCTGTTGAGGAGGCTGGGGGAGTGGTGAGGAAAGAACTTAGCTCATGGCCTCCCTTGGGAAAATCCAATGTGTGCAGGAAATAATGCAAGAAAACAAGTGCAGAGACTCCTTTCATGAAAACAAGTACATATATAAGTAAGGCTTGAAAATCTTTTTCTAAAATTTTCTCTGTGTGTCATAAGCATATGATCCTTCATATATATTGAGTTCATCATTTGGGCACTCACATTATTCAACAAATCAGAGCTAAGGAAGAGAACTAGCTTAAACATCCCAAGTGCTGTGCTTGGTTGGCATTTTACACCTGTAATCTCATTTAATCCTCTAACAATCTTTTAGGGTTTTATTTGTCCTTGACTTCTAGCTTCCAAATGGGACATACATATCCCAAGGTGACTATGGGGGTGCACGACAAACTCTTAAAGAATTTTTTTAGTGGATCTATGTTTTTCACATATATTAAACAAATGTAACTAGTACATCATAGCTATAGCACTACAGATATTATTTCTTGAAATAAAATGAATTTATAAAGAAAATCATTGAAAAAATATATGAAGTAATAAAGACAGGCATATAGAGGTGTGACAAACATCATCATTCCAGGTGGCTTGGAATGGATGAAATTTGGGGACCACTAGCTCACAGGTATTATTTTGCAGATGAGTCTCTGGTGAATTTAACCACCTGCCAAGATCATCCAGCCAGCAGGTGTGGAGCTGGATTTAAACCCAGACTGAGCAGTCTGTGGTCCCCTCCTTCATTATGTCTTTTCACACATCATAATCCCTGAATCTGGTAAAAATCATAAGGTCAATAATCAGAAATGGGCTTATTAGATCAGTGGCTCTCAATTTAGCCCTGACTAGAGACAATATGGAAAGAAGAGTACTACTGACATCTAGTGAGAAGAGCTTGTAGATTCTGCTAAACATACAGCAATGCATAGGATGGCCCCCAAACACACAATTATTCAGTCCAAAACATCAATAGTGTCAGGGTGAGAATATTTATGTGAGATCTGTGACTGCTGATAATGGGGAAAAATCCCTGTGATATATTAAGAAAAATATGCAAGTGGGAAAAAAGTTGTACAAATTAAACCCATTTTTTTAAAAAACTGTATTTTAAACATATGTATACAATGTGTTTAAAGACTCTACAACAAATTTATGGTTACCTTTGAGTGTTGGGGACCACCCTGCCTGGTCTCAGGAAGCTGTGACACCCCCCTCGCCCCATGACTTAGGCTGAGTGAGAGACCTCTGGACCAGGAGCCACTAAGGAGACAAAACTTATTTCCCTGGCATGAACGCTGCCTGTTCTGTGCCTGGCCTTCAATGCTTGATCAGTTAGCCAATGATGGGTAACAATTCTCTAGGAAAGAGAATGGACCTAAGACAGGCATGATCACAAAAAGGCCTCTGGGAAGACTCACGGGGCTGTAGAAATGAAGGGGTGATCAACATCAACCCCTGCCCCCTCGGCTTTGTCAAAGCCTGAGTCTTTGTTCTTAGATGTGAGAAATCCAAGTCTCTTGAATGCCTTTGTCTCTTGATTGCCAGGCTCAAGCCTATGGAAACAGCAAATAGTTAAAGGGGCAGCCCAGACTGGAGAAGGGGGACTCCCGGGGTAATCAGACCTGGGACATAGAATATGCAAGATCCTGTGAGATCTGTTTGCTGGAGGATGTTATTAACTTGGAATTTGACGGCAGACAGGAAACTTTTGGAACCTGTAGTCCTTTCATATGTTAAAACTCCAGTCTCCGTCTAGTATCACAGTGGGAGTTCTGTAAGTCGCTTATTCACTTTTGATCCTTTCTGCCAGACTGTGAATCCACAAACTGAGTCTGCTTTCTTAATAAAAACCTACTTGGGTAGGGAGACAGGGTGTTTTCCACTAGAGAAAGTGGCCTTGCTGTTTCTATTCCCCCACAGAATCATGGTTGTTTCTGTGTATGTATTTCTCATGTTGTGATGAGCATCCACAGCAGGGATGGACACTGCTGGATGGTATCCCCTTCATTTGAGGATGGAATGATATTGTGAAAACTTTCACTTATACCTCATTTACTTTAATGACATTTGAGTTTTTTTCCAATAAATCAGCATTACATTTATAATGAGGAAAACAAATATTGGTCAAACAGGACCACAGTGTGTGATCGAACAGTGGAGCACTGCACAACCTCAGGGCAAGGCTTTTTCCAGTGGAAATCAGGCTCTTCCACAGGATTGTGGAGAAAGCATTCCAAAGGCACATGCACAGGAGATTGTGTTATGTCAAATTTTATTTGAGTAGAAATAGAAGCACATCCTTGCTTTGCAATGACCTATCACTCTTTGTCCCACCACGGAAAACCAGTGCAAGATACAGAGTCAATGTCCAGAGACTCTGTACCATATTAAAACTCAGTTCAGTCCAGCATCCAGCTTGTGTTCCCTGTTTCAATCTGTTGCTATGCTGAGGTTTTCAGGCTCCAATCTGGAGACTGCATGTGGAGTCAACTTGGCCATTGGCTATGTGTTGGCTAAGGCCACATGGCTATGGAGCTTATATTTCTATTTATGTATTAATATCATATTTCTGTTATATAAGCTGGCATTTGGGCTGGACTGGGTGCTTTTCCAAATGTCCAGTTAAATTCCCAAGTTTTTGCAGGTTTTGAATGGGTCCAGACCCCCTAGCCAGATTTATAAGCCTTTACAGGTGTATGGTTCAGCACCTCCTCATGTACCTTCTCAAATTCAGAGTGAGGTAGGGAAAAGTGTTAATCTCCTTGGAGGAGCAATGCTATGATACCCTGAGGTGTGAAGCTGTAGTTTCCTGGTGAAGAAAACAGGCTTATGCTTCTAAGTTTATTAGGTTCAATGTCTAATTTTCTTTGCTTCCCCTTTCTTAAAATAATTAGCTAATACCTATGGTAACAAAGTTGATTGGTCATTTGTAAAAGCACCTGGTCTGTCCCAAACCCAAGCTAATATAATCCCACAAGAACAAATAAGTTCTCTCTATCCCTCTCCTTCTCCCTTACCCACTTGGTAACACACTCCCCTGTGCATTCACACACTCTCTTTCACGTGGGAGCATGTGACCATGTGGGGTCTAGCAGCTGCCAGGATCCATGGCAGACTGCACTAGCAACAAAAGTACTAAGCTTTAACATGAAGCAGAAACTCTGGACACTGGCTTTTGTTTTGACCTTGATGAGAACATGGTTGAGCTTTTTCCATGGCAGGACAGACAGAAATGAAAAATTGGAAACCCAGGCATCTATTTCTACTTGGCCACACCACAATCTCCCATGAGTGGGAACTTGGAATGCTTTCCAGTGGTCATGATCCCTTGGAAAAGCCACCAAGCTCAAAGTGCATGATGGAAATCTGATGTTCTTAATGGCTATAAAATACTGCAAAACAGCCTCTTTATTATTCAGATCCCAAGGTATTGAAGGCTTATATTTAATTAATGGGGATACACCTCCTTAGGGTTCTTAGCACATCTAGAACAGAGTGTGTCTATGAATAAAAGTCCTGTAGGCTCTGGGGTTGCTCAGTAAACCCAAGCACATTATTGCTTTCCAGGTTACAGAAATGCCACCACCATCAGTTCCTATGGGCTGGATTTGGAGTGCGGCACTCCTGGGGCTCCAGAACCCCCACTCTGCTTTGACTCCTGCCAGAACTATACCCACCTGGATGATCCCTCTCGAAGCACAGAGAATACAGAAAGAATCCAGAAGTGTGACGGGGACCTGCGGGGCTGGTTCCGCTTTATGGGAGCAGGAGGAGTGAGAATGCCGGAGACCTGTGTCCCAGTGTATAGATGCCAGACTTCTGCTCCCATGTGGCTTAATGGGACCCACCCAACCCTTGGGGAGGGCACTGTCACCCGCACTGCTTGTGCCTCATGGTCAGGCAACTGCTGCTACTGGAACACTAAGATTCAGGTGAAGGCCTGCCCGGGTGGGTACCACGTATACTGGTTGGAGGGAAGCCCTACATGTGATCTGAGATATTGTACAGGTGAGTGGCAGAGACCTTGGAGGCAGCTGTGGGGCAGGATAAGTGGAGCGGGTTAAGAGGAGAATTAGCAGAAAAGCGTTAATGCAGTTCTTGCCAGTTACTGTCCAGCTGGAAAATCCACTTCTTTTATTTACATGAGAGACTTTTATTAGTACCTGTTTTTCACTTGTGGAAAGAAATCCAATTTCTTTCATAAAAGTGAACATTGAAAACAGTGGTCAGTGTTTGCTTTGCAGGGGCCATTATAGAGATAGTGTACACCCCGAGCAGCAAGAGTGGTCTCACCAACCTTCTTTCCCAGGGTTACCAGCTCTTCCAACATCTCAAAACCAGGAATTCAGTTTCCAGGGTGAGATCACCTGAAAAACACATGTTTTCTGATATCCAAAAGTAGAGTGCTTCTATGAAACTTTTTGTCAGCCAAAATGAGGTAAAGCAAAGAAGCAATTACCATTAATATACATGGAAAAAATTTGGAGCATTTCTAGACCCTGCAGATAACCTACCAAATCATATCAAATACACTTAATTACATCCAATTTTATACTAAGCATAACACACTTACAAGCTGTCTTGGGCTTTTCAGATACCTTATGGCACATGTTGCTAGTGGATCCACAAAACAAGTGGAGGTGAAGTACAAATGCTCATAGACACAGTTCAAAGCAATAGTGGCTTGATGCTGAGATGCTGAGATGCGGTTCCTGTGAAAGAAGGTTGGTGAGGCCACTCTTGCTGCTTGGGGTGTGCACTATCTCTATAATGGCCCCTGTAAAGCAATCACTGACCACTGTTTTCAATGTTCACTTTTGTGAAAGAAATTGGATTTCTGTCCATAAGTGAAAAACAGGTACTAATAAAAGTCTCTCATATAAGTGAAAGAAGTGGATACCTGCATATATCTGTGTGTGTAGCATAATATTAAGAACTGTTTGGATATAGGTTTCATTTGGATAATTTAATTTGCTTCTCCAAGCTTCATTTTTTTGATCTGAAAAAAAATGTATAATGGCAAAAATAACTAATGTATAGTGCTTATAATGTCCTTGCTCTTATCCTAAGCACTTTAAATATTATTTAATCGCCCAAGATGACAAGTTTGGGGCATGGAGAGGTTAAGCAGCTCTCCCAACATCACAGAGCTGGGACTTGAACCCAGAACTCTGCCACCATGCTACCTTGTCTCATATAGTTATCATGAGAATTGAATGAATTAACAAATGGAAAGTGCTCAGATCAGTGCCTGCCATGTTGTAAGTGTTAAGATGGAAGCTTCAGGGTTTTATTTCACTGGATCAGGAATCAGGAAATTCAAGGTTGAGGCTTGACCCTTCTACTAAGAATTACACAACCTTGGGCAGGACTTCTGAACCTTGGTAAAGTGACAAGGTTGGCTTTGAGGGCCTCAGGTCCTCCTTGCTCTGCATTCTGATCCCCTTTCTCCATACCTCATGCCCAGACCCTTCCACTGTGGAGAACAGGTGTGAGAAGGCCTGCCGCCCAGAGGAGGAGTGCATCTTTTTCAATGACACCTGGAGCTGTTCCTGTAGGCAAGACCTCAATACCTCTGGTGAGCAATTTAGTGGCCAGGGCAGTAGGGACCATGTTGGGTGGGAGCTGACCTGAGCAGGCACAGAAGGAAAGAGGGAGCTTCAGAGGGACAGGACAAGGTATGGACCAGAGTCAGTGGGGATGGAACTAAGGTTAGGGAATGTGAGTTCTCAGAGTCAGCGGGTTTTTAATGATGGGAGGGCAGGGATGCAACAAATTTTCAGGCATCAGGAAGCAGCTCTGGCATGGGTGGGCTTGACCCATGAGGGACAGAGGTACTGAGGATGCAACTCTGCACATGTGGGAGCTGTGTTCAAATATCTACAGAGTCTACATATGAGGGACATGGGCAGACAGCTTTGCTAGTCCTGGATTTGCCATGAAGTAGTTCTGGGGACTGGAAGTAGTTGTCTACCCTCTCTGAGCTTTAATGCCCCCATCTGTGAAAGAGGAATAATATATTAATAAAAATACTCATTATAAAGAGCTATTGTGAGAATTAAATGAGAGTAGTCCAAATGGGCAGGCTCTGGAGGTGATGGGTTTATTATCCCAGGAGGTAGGCAAAGAGCAGCAGATAAGCCATGGGAAGGGATGGTATAGACAAGCCCTAGTCTCTCTTAGGACTCTAATGAGGGCCTCTGACTCTTGGCTTTTGGCATAAGCATGCCTTCCTCTGAGCAAACTCCCACTACCTATGAAAGAGAAAGGGTCCTAAACAGAGAGACAAGAATAAGCAGAATGCACTTGGAAAACTGGTATGGAGTGTGGATGAGGTGGTGCTTATGTGCCTGGCAGGAGCTGCATGGGATAAGGGGCAGGAACAGGAAGGGAATAGCCCTGCTCCCCATGGAGACACTGGGGAGATGAGACCTCTGAGGGTCAGGATGGTTTCCTGGGGTTTGGGCTATCACAGAATCAGATGCTAGGCTTTGCAGACATCCTCCCTGTACCTGGGTGGGTTTCAAAGGCATTCCTGGTAGGTTCTTTGGCTGACTGGATGAACAAGTGGCCCTTCATGTCTTTACCTATGGCTGCTCAGTGGGTTTCCATTGTTTTCAGACATAATCCCTTCATGATCAGTCCTTGGCTTGCTTTTCTATCTTCCACAGTTTCTCCTGCCTTTCTAAGTTTCTGTACCTCCGAACACTGTGTCTATATGAACACACCATCCTCTCTCCCATGGCCATACTTTGCCTGTGCTGTTCCCTTAAACTTCAATGCCCTCACTTGCTTTATTCACCTGAAAAACTCTTACACCTATTAAGCTCCAGGCTTCTCTACATCCTTCTCTGCCTGACCTTACAGACTCAGATAACTTTTCTTGTGCATTTCCTCTGTGCCTAGAATATACACCTATTAGCACTTTCATCATATGCATCATAATAAGAGGTTGGCATTTTTGTTTTACAGGAGACCAACAAATCCTCATGGACTGGGTCTATGGTTTCTTTATTTTTGTGTTAAGCACTCCCAGCACGTGGGGAAGCTCATTAGTAAATGAATGTTAAATTGATGCAATCATGAATGCAATAGGAATTGTATTTTTCTTAATTTCCTATGTCTCCCTTATCAGAATGTTAGTTCTATCAGGGTTTGAATTGTGTCAGTTTTGATAATTATTGTATACCCTGTGCCTAGAATACTACCTGGCAGGTAGTAGAATCTCAAGAAGTATTTGTTGAATAAATGTTGGATGAATGAACAAATGAGAGAAGGAGTGAATGAATGAATGAATGCATGCAATGGCTCTGAACCAGATCAAGTGCCCTGGCTTCACAAAGCCAAGACGTGGGAGTAGGGTATATCCAGCTTTAATTCTAGCATGGAAGATGGGTCAGTCCTGATTATCCAGGACCCTAATCCCTGAGGGGAACTGGACATGGAAGCCCATGACAAATGTGCATATAAGATACTTAACAATCTCAGACCAGGGCCTTCTTTGCTAACCTTGCCTACTGTAAGTCCAGGCATGATCCCACCTGGTTCCAAGCTCCTTCTAGTCTACCTAGCCTCCTGATGGGCATGGTAGCTTTTCCAATGCAGGGAATGTAGACTGTGCACACTGCTTCCAGAACCAATCCTTCAACTTTTCAGATATCCACAGTTTGCAGCCTCAGCTGGAATGTGGGGCCATGGAGATCAAGGTGTCATTGGACAAGTGCAGGCTGGAAGCCCTGGGTTTTGGAGATGAAGTCAGGGCCTACTTGCGAGACCAGAAATGCAGCAGCATCATGCAAAGAGAGAATAATTTGATTTCTGTGACCAGCCCCACTCAGGCTAATGCTTGTGGGAACATTCTGGAGGTAAGCGGCATTCACACCACTGCTACCAGAGACAGGGAGCTGAGCTGGTGGAGACCATCTCAATAGATGTGAGACCTTGAGCAAGTCTCTCTGGATCTCTAGGGGTATGTGAAATTGTACATATTGGTCCATGTTAAGAGTTTAAGCTTAGAACAGGTCTGATGCTTAAGCAGGACAAAAGCAAACACTGATTATGCTTATTTTAATTTGGGGTGATATGCAAGGGATTGGCAGAGGAGTAAGTATAGTGGCTCCTAACTTTTTCCCAGGCAGTAGTATTTTGATCTGGGGTCCTCACTCCCTTTCCCACATAGTGTCAGTGCTACTGGGGGAGGAGTCCCACTTGTCACCTTGAGATCAGAAAACAGGGTGGCAGCATGATTAAAACCCTGATTGTGGAGTCAGACAGACCTGAGTTCCAGACACACATATACACATGTCCACATAAATATATATATGGTATTGTTTTTAAACAAAGAGAAATGAAACCCATGCCATCTACAAAAACACTTTCTCCTTGGTCAACGCGTTCATCATCAGAGACACCAAACTCAACATCAACTTCCAGTGTACCTACCCGCTGGACATGAGAATCAGTCTCCAAACTGCTCTGCAGCCCATTGTAAGGTATGACATCAACCCTTGTCCCTTTACCCATAGCCCTGCCATTGGTCACTCTCAATTCATGCACAATTTATTATGTTTGTCCACAGGATGCTATATACCTCCTTCAAGATCTTCCATTCTTCCAATTGTTCATTGAACAAAATTTGTTGATTGTATATTAATGTTTGATGCAATAGACAGAATATTTTGTGGATATTAAAGATTATTTTGAAATATATAGTAACATGGAACAGTGTTAATTAAATATACTAAAGAATAAAACCATGACAATTTTATTTATTTTGAGAAAGAAAAGCATTAAACAACTAATTGCATCAATAATTATACATGAGATAAATGCAATGTAGGAAAAACATGGGGTACTATGGTGTTAGGAAGCAAGGGTCCCTGACTTAATTGTAGGGGATGAGGGGGTGGCAGAAACAGAAAGGCTTCCCTGGAGATGTGGGATTTAAAATGGACCAGCTTTGATTAGATAAATATTCATCAGAAATAGAACCAAATAGAAATTTGGGTAAGATTCCATTCAGGCAGGGTTTTTGTCTGTTGCCCCTCCCCCCAATCACAGTGCCAGAAAGGAGGCTCTGTTGAATGAGTTTCTCAGCAATATTAGACTTGCCAGAGGATTTTAAAAGGATGTCAGAAATCCACAGTGCCCTTCCCATCCCCTCATTGCCCCTTGGCTTCCAGAATGACAGGATTAGAAGGTTCAGACATTTTCTAGTTTCACAGTTCTTAGACTGTATAGTGTTGGGGTCCATGATTCATAAAAAGTAAAAATTAAAGTTATTAATATTGATAAAATTGACATATTACTGAAGATTGTGGGGTGTAGGAAAGAGATCTGCTGGTAAACATTGTGACCCCATAGACTTGGTCCTAAACCCCATTCTGCAGGTGAAAACACAGAGGTGTGTGCTTGGAGTAAAGGAGATGTGTGTGATCTGTGAGGCAGGGAGGACCGGTAGAAACTCTGGAGACAGGCTCATCTATTTGTCAAGTGTAGTGCCTAGAAGATAGTAAGTGCTGATTTAAATGAATGATTAACTAGTGTCTTTAGGGATCAACATATACTTTCGCCTTCACAATCTTACACATAAGTGGTGCTTGGTTTATTTTGTTCTCATGGGTTAAAACCTGATGATTCCAATCTTGTGGTTTTCCTTCTCTCAGTTCCATGAACATCAATGTGGCTGGGGAAGGAGAGTTTACTGTAAGGATGGCCCTCTTCCAAGACCAGAACTATACATTGCCTTATGAAGGAGCTGAAGCTGTGCTTTCCGTTGAATCCATGCTCTATGTGGGTGCCATCTTGGAGAGAGGGGACACCTCCAGGTTTAACCTACTGTTAAAGAACTGCTATGCCACACCCACTAAAGACAGGACTGATCCTGTAAAATATTTCATCATCAGAAACAGGTATCAAACATCTGTGGGGTTATCTTTTTGGAGGGAAATGATAACCTCATCCCTGCCTGGCAGTTGTGTAAGTTGGCTTATCTTTTTTTGAAAATAATTTGATGTTATATTTTATGATCATACGCTTTGACCCTATAATATCACTCTTGAAACTGTAGCCTAAAGCATTAATATAAAGTAAGTGGGCAGGGTAAAAAAATGCTATTTTTTCATTTTGGTATATTTTTAAATTTTATTTTAATCATTGTTCAAGTACAGTTTTCTGCTTTTTACTCCCATTCCAGCCCACCCACCCATCCCTCCCCACTTCCTTACCATTACCACCTCCACCCCTAGTTTTTGTCCATGTGTCCTTTAAATTTGTTATTGTAAACCCTTCCCATTCTCCCCTGAAATTCCCTCTTCTCTCCCCTCTGATCACTGTCAGCCTGCCCTCTATTTCAGTGTCTTTGACTATATCTTGCTTATTTTTTATAACTTTGGCAATAGGTTCATTGTTCAAAATGGGGCCTCTGTTAAGTAATGACGGACTGTTATACAAATGTTAACACTGACTCATCAACACAAAAACAGTATTACTGACTACTGTTAACTGGCAAAAACAAAGGTAAATCTGTAGGTCATTACTCAAGTCATGGAATAATACTAGCTAATGTTTATCACTGAGTTTTGTCTATGTGCTAAGCACTGTACTAAGCAGTGTTTTTGGATTATATCAAAAAATGTTCACATCAACCCTAGGAAGATGTCTCTATAGATAAGACAAGTAGAGCTCAGAAAGATTAAGTAATCTATTATCTGGAGAGTGGGTTGGGCTGAAATTTGAAACCAGTCTGTCTCAATTCAGTAACTATGAGGCCAAAAAACTTAAACCACATGCATTTATGAATAACATCTGGGAGAACACCTAGAGGAATAGAATTTGATGTTTTCAGGGTGGAGGGAACCTGGGGAGCTATGTATTTCTCTCTGATGCTGCTTTTATACTGGACACAAATAAAAGATGCAGTCAAGGGACTCAGGCTCCCTGAGCTGTTCTAGAAATTTGGAAATTTGACTCTTGCCTTTGTCACCCTTTCAGCTGCCCAAATCAACATGATTCTACTATCTACATGGAGGAGAATGGGGTGTCTTCTGAGGGCCGGTTCTCAGTTCAGATGTTCATGTTTGCTGGAAATTATGACCTAGTTTTTCTGCATTGTGAGATTCATCTCTGTGATTCCCTTAATGAACGGTGTCAGCCAGTGAGTATCTCTTTGGATTTTACTATTCGGAGTCTGACATAGGGCCTGGTGCCTGGTGAATGGAAAGGAGGGAGGGAGGAAGAAAGGAAGAGAAAATAAATTTGGATAGATGAAGAAATAGATGGGTAAATGAATTGGAGGAAGGGAGAAGAAAAGGAAAGAAAAATGAATGGATGGATTTTAAGCCTCCAAAAAGCCCACATATAAGCAATTATTGTGTCCCTAGCTGAAGGACGCTGTCCACCAGGTTTCCCTGCTATAAGACATATTTTAGATGACTATAATAATAGTTGTCTTTTTTGTGCTTACTGTGTGTCAAGCACTGGACTAGAACTTTCATGTGCCTTGTCTTATTTAATTCTCACAACAACTTTTCAAGTAGATTCTTTTATTGACCTCATTGTACAGTTAAAAAAACTGAGGCTCAGAGAAGTCTCTTATTTAAGGGCCAAGAGTATCAGAGCTACAAAGTATTAGATCTGTGATGTGTCCCAGTTGTGGTGTGACTCCAGTGCTAATGGCCTTAACCCCTTTCTGACACTGCCTGCCCATATTAGCATTTGTTGAGTGTTTACTATGTGTTTGCATGTTGCAAACATACCTCATTTTAACCTTCCCAGCCAGGCAGGTACTATTTAATAATAGTAGAAAGATAAGATCATTTGTCCCAGATTAGTCAGCTAAGAGAGAGTGGAGATGAGTTTTTTTTTTTACTTGACTTTATTTTATTAAAAAAATCTTATTTATTTATTTTTAGAGAGAGGGGAAGGGAAGGGAAAAAGAAGGAGAGAAACATCAATGTGTTGTTGCTTCTCACATGGCCCCCACTGGGGACATGGCCCGCACCCAGTCATGTGCCCTGAATGGGAATCAAACCAGCAACCCTTTGGTTCACAGCCTGCACTCAATCCACTGAGTTAAACCAGCCAGGGCTGGAGATGAGATTTTAACCCAGGTTTGTTGCACATGACAGTAAGAATACTCTATATTGTGATAACTACAGCATCAGAGTTAGGGCCATATGGTGTGTGGGCCTCATTCTTAGGCCAGACGTAAATAGAAATCATCCTTTATGTTTTGATGTAATGAGAACTCTCCATTCCCACAGTTTTGCTCAGGAAGCCAACTCCGCAGTGACGCAGTGGCAATCAACCCAGACCTAGTACTAGATTTGGGACCCATCACTAGGAAAGGTAAGTGGCCAAGTCCTGGTGATAAACCCATGTGTCTTAAACCCAGTGGTAAAGTACTGACAGTTTACCACAGACATCGGGAGTCACCAACCTAACAATGTAGAGCCTTTTCTGTCTCTTTAGGGAAGCCTCAACCAGTGAATTTATCTCTCCATGAGATGCTCTGGGTAATGATAACAGCATATTCCATTTGAGCTGGGCCTCCTGTGTGCTAGAGAATAGGCTAAGCACTCAGTATCCATTGACTCACTTAATCTTTACCTGACTATGTCTTTTATAGGTGAGAAACCAAAGCTAAAAGAGATTAAGTGACTCATCCAAGATACCCAGCTTGTGAATGACTAAAGTTAGGATTGAACCCAGCTTGGCCTGATTCCAAAGCATGTGGCTTTTTCATTATCTCTCCTGCAAGATCCCTATAACTCAGTCCCTTAGTGGTGAAGTCTTAGTCCTAATACAACTTTGTTTTCTGGTGAATGACTCTTTCTCAAAATCCAGTTACAGTATTCTGGGGCATGGTGTAGAGAAAGCTTTCCAACTGCTCCTCAAATTTTTATCATCCTGCACATGAGTTAGTGGTACTGTATTGGTTTTTATTCTCACTGGAATGAAAGAGTCAAGAAACCCAAAAGAATAAAGCATTTTTTGTCCTGAAGAAATGAGGATACAGTAATGTTATAGTAGTAGTAGTAACATAGCAACACTTTGTGGCTGGCACTATGCAAAACACATTTACAAGACTTATCACATGGAATGATCACTACAGCATAAGGAAGTAAGCATTATTACCATTTCCATTCTCTAGGTGAGTTACTGAGGCTGTCTTGCAAAGAAGACTCTGCCCTGAGTTGTCCTGTCCCTTTACTAAGTCCTCAGCTGGAAGTCTCATGTGGTGTTACAGGGTAGCTAGGGGTTAGGAACTTCCACTTTGGAATCAGGAAGGCTGGGGTTCAAATTCCAGCTCTGCTACTTACTAGCAAGGATAACTTGGCAAGTCTCTTGACATCAATAAATCTTAGCCTTTCCATCTGTCATATGGGTATGAGAATTTTTTTAAATTTTATTTTAATCATTGTTCAAGTACAGTTTTCTCCCCTTTACTCCCAATCAAGCCCACCCACCCCTCCCTCCCAACCTCCCTCCCATTACCACCCTCCCCCTAGTTTTTATCCATGTGTCTTTTAACTTTGTTCCTGTAAACCCTTCCCCTTTTCCCCTGAAACTCCCTCTTCTCTCTCCTCTGGTCACTTTCTGCCTGTCCTCTATTACAGTGTCTTTGACTATATTTTGCTTGTT
>PVIA01016336.1:0-19326 GCA_004024845.1 Tonatia bakeri | reverse complement strand
CAGACTCCTGCTATGCTCATGTCTAAAAACATCCAAATGTTCTTAGTTCAGTCTCTGAGGTCGCATAGCCAGTCACATTCATATCTCCACAGGTGTGAAGGCCGGTACCTGCCCGTGTGCTACGGGTCCTCTCTCTGCATTTGCCCACACAATTCGCCTACCTAAGCCTTCTTTCCTGGATGGGACCAAGAAAAAAAAATACTCACGACTCTTCCTGCCCAGTCATCAAGAAACGACACTCTGTTCCCACTTCACCCTGGGCTAGTTTCCTAAATGGCACCCACTGCCTCTCTCTGTAACATCCTCTTCATAAAATTGCCTCTGGCAGATCCAATTGCATGGAAAGCGAACGGCAGTGTGTCTGGCACAGTAACAGCTCTGCTACAAGAACTCATTCCTAGAAAGCGTCTACTCCCCCATCCAGGCACGTAAGGGTCGTTGAGGGGCATTCAGGAACCCTGCCGGTTTAGGCCGGCATCCCACCTTCCATGTGCTCCAGCCTCAGTTGGGCGGCTCTCCCCTGACTGACCCAAACCTTACCTCAGGTCTCCCACGGAACTGATCCTCCGGGGTTCCCTCCACTGGCTTTTCGGGATGAAAACTTCACTTCTCCTCAGGGGGTAATGGCTTCTCCCCAGACCCTCCCGAATGAGCGCGCCCTCACAGGGCCCGTGGATAAAGAGGCGTTCGAAAAGAGGCAACGGGCGTCGTGAAAAGAGGGCACGAGGGAAAAGGTGTCCCTAGGGACAAGTCCCTAAATGTCTAAAAGCCGTTTTAAAATCGGATGCTGGTGGCAAGCATGCGGCCCTAGCTCATTCGCGGGCGAAGATGCCTCGCTTCCTGGAGGGGCGACGCCAGCCCCGGAGGACCCCCTGGGAAGGCCCAGCCAGGTCAAAAGGAGCTGTGGCGGGGACCGGAGCGGGACAGGGGCCCACTGCCCGGTCAGGCCTGCGGGCGGCCAGTTCTCGCAGCCTAAACGAGTGATGGGAACCCCACTCCCCGAGCCCCAGGGACTGCCACGCCCTCCGGACGCCCAGGGACTCACCGCCGGGGTGCCCACAGCTCTTCCAGCTCACTCGGTGCAGTGCCTAGTGCGCAGGAGCGGGGCCACGCAGCTGACTACAACTCCCGGCATGCCTCAGCCCCCCCACCCCCGCCCCTGGGGTAGGGTAGGAGGTTGCTGACGTGAGAGGGTTTGGGACTTTTCTTTGGAAGGGATTCTATTTCCGGTCACAGAGGCTTCTAAATCCCAGAGGATTGCTTGGGGCGTGTCATATTTTTGATCCTTGCCAGGACTTCTCTCCTGTCCGGTCTAGAGTACCCGGAGCAGTTTGAGATGTAAAAAATAAATTTTAAACTGTAATGAAGAATAAAAGGCTCTTATTTGCCCCAAAAAGGAACTGCAGCCCAGGATACACAGATTTAAGTTGCAACTTAAATTTTGTTACACTGAGACAAAGGGGAGGCTGTTTTTTATAGTGAAAATTCTTGCTCAGTTTCTCAGTTAGGTCTGCTTTATGTAAATGAAGGATCCAAACATGCAATTCTGATTGAATAGGGCAGGTTTCAGTCCAATGATGGAAAAAGGAAGCCAGGGTGTCTCCCTGTAGTGCTTGATTTAGATGGCATAAATAAACCCGGCATAGAGCGGGAAGCAGAGTTCAGTCTGAACTGCCCTGGGGAAGTTCCTGTCTGCAAATGGCTGCTAAGCTCTTATTATTTATAAAATCGGGGCCCTGAGTTGATCCAAATGGGGAGTCTATCTCAGCAGATAAATTCCTTCTTGGGGTCCACACTAACCTGTGAATCTGTTATGATGTCGCCAGTGATTCTCAACGCTCTTTATGTAGGAAGGATTTCTAGGGAGAGCTTGTTTAAAAATCTGGTCCTCCATCCCAACACTTTGAGGCAGCAGTGTCTCCCAATAGCTCTAGGATTTTCATTTTAATAAGCTTTCTTTGTGGTTCTGGTCTTTGGCTCACAGGTCATAATGGCCTTGAGCTACCTTTGTATTTTCTTCTCTTAAAGACCTGAGCTTCCACTTGTGTACTGCACATATTTCTCTCACCCTTCATCCACCATCAGAAGGTTCTCAGGTTTGGGGGTTTGTCTGGTACCCCACCCCTATTGTTTTCCAATTGGTCCCTCACTGGTCCTACCCCTGGAGTAAGATTTTTCCACCTGGGTGATCAGTGGAGACTTGTAGAACAGCTAGATGCTATGTTGTCATTTGGTAAAGTTGTCATCACTTTGGTTTGGAGCTAGTACTGTTGGTTTTTGGACACCAAACTTTAGTGCTGGTACTTCCTATCCTTTAGTGCAGGATCTAGTCCTGCATGGTTTCAAGACAGAGAGAAGAGAGCTGCCTGCCATTGTACCTTCCTCAGGCCCTCATGGAAGCAACTCAATGGGGCAGGTGCACCACCTTCCTGAACCCACAGAAGCCGAGGTATTGGAGACAGCTCTGTCACAGGTGGGCAAAGGTAACCAGGTTCTTGGCAATCAGAGACAAAGAATTGAACTGAACACACAGAGTTTGTAGCAAAAAGAAAGAAAGCAGATTTATTAAGTGATAGCACACTCCACAGAACATGGGAGCATGCCAGCTCTGAGCAGAGATTGATTGCAGGAGCTGGAGGGATTCTATTCTTATAGGGCAGATCTTTCCTGACTAGTTTTGGCAGGCTTTTATTGCACATGTACAAGTAGTTGTATTACTTTAAAGCTATTGCACATGTGGTCTCCCATGATTTTCCTTGGCTGGCCACTGGAGAAGGGGACTGCACAATGTTAATTTATTATAATACTATTATAATGAAGCAGGGGTTATGTACCAGCTTCTGCACAGGTGCATTCATGAGTCACCATGATTCAGCACTTTTCCAGAAAGTGGAAACAACTGGTCTTAGAACAAGGTCTCTGTCCTGTATTGATGTCCTTGATCTTAGCTCTGGGACACCTCCAGAGTTTCCTCTTCCCTGACTGTCTTGTGCCTCTGCTCTGTTGGGGCTCAAGTTTTGTTTATGGGCTAGGATATGGAGCCTCCAGCATGCTGACTCCTGCACGTGCTGTTTATTGTTGCAAGAGGTGCTGGGGCAACTTTGCCAGCAGTCACGGTTGGTTTCAGGGCCAAAGTAATCCAGGACTCTGGCGATGGTGTGTGGCCCAGGCTCCTAGGAGTAAAAAGGGCTGATTGTGAAACTGAAGGGATCCCTGTACCTGGAGTCAGGAGCTGTCCCTGCTTGACCAAAGGCCCAGTGTGGAGATCTCACACCTACACTTCTGTGAATTCTGCCATTGGTCCCTGCAGAAACCTTTTGGTGGCTCCTGGAGCTTCGCCATGGGTGGGTGGCTTTGGCCTGAGATGCACTCCATGAAGCAGATCCTGGAACTGCTGGTGTTGGAGAAGTTCCTTACCACCCTGTCCCAGGAAGTCCACAGCAGTGTGCAGAGCTGTCCAGAAGCTGTGACTCTTAGAGTACAGGCAGAGAGAGCTTGTGAGACCGAGGGAATAGGAGAGAGAGAGAGAGAGAGAGAGGGAGAGAGGGAGAGAAAGAGAGAGAGGGAGAGAGAGGGAGAGGGAGAGGGAGAGAGAGAGAGGTGTCACCTGTGGTTGCTTGGCTCCAAAGACTACAGCATCACAGAGTCTTACTTCCCCATTCAGATTGTCTTGATTGGCCTGAGTAGACCTTACCTGACCAAGTGACTTTTTTAGTGTAGCCTGGAACTTCCATTCCCCAGATTTCCCTCCAGAGCACAGAGTAAATAGTGAAGGGTGCCTGTTTCCACAGGGAGGCAGTGCGGTTACTGCAACAGTTAGTGTTGGCTGTGGACTTAGATCAAACGGGTTCAAATCCTGGATCTACTGGCTGCCTACTAGTTGTGTGACTTTTGGCAAGTTACTCTTCTTCCTTGGGCCTCAATTTTTCCCCTGGCAAAATGGCTTTTGGGATTGTTTTGACAATTAAAGGGACAGTAGCATGTATGTTTTGATCACACTGCTGGCACCTAGTTAGTGCTTAAAACTGTTAGGTGTTGTTATATTAGGGTTAGCAGTCTGGTCTCCTTTGAACAGCTAGGTCTCATTTAATTGCGAACTTAGAAAACAGTTTTGCACTGAGGCTTTGAGGCAGTGCCCCCAGAATCACCCAAGTTAGTTTATCCAGAAATGAGGAATGGGAATATCTGGGAAAGGTAGGAAGTAAAAGGGGAAGTAAAGTGCATCAGAAGATCTACAGAGTAAGTTGTGCACTGGCAAGGACCCTCTCTCCACACCCTCCACAAGCAATCACATACACACATTTTCACTCATGGACATGTCATCAAAAACTCCTTCTAGTTTAAATCATCCTTTTATCTTGTTGGGTTCAAAGAAATGGATTGTTTTCCTGTTGAAGGTTTACTTTAAGGTTTCTGTAATGATATTTCCATTTCTATTTGTCCCTGTTGTGATTATGAGTGATGGCAAGTTGGCCCCAGGTTACAAACAATGGGCTGGGAAAAGAAGTGCTTTTGGAGAAATCTTTGCCTTGGGAAACTGCATGAAAATTACTGAGCTTCAAGCTGGAGCTCAGTGACACTTAGGGAAACCCTGAAATATAGAGTAGTTGCTATTTCTTGCTCAACAGGTCCACTCAGCTTCTCATCATCAATGTAATAGAATTTTTTGAAGTGTTGTGGAAGGGAAAATTGATCAAGATCTCCAAAAATTAAACTATGACGTAATGCTAGAAATTCAATATATCCCTGAGGTAGGAGAGTAAAGATGTATTTCTGGCCTTGCCAGCTGAAAGCAAACTGCTTCTGGTGGTTATAATAACATTTATTGAGAAAAGAGTATTATATTTACCAGATCAGTAGCTGCATAACAGGTACCAAGGGCTGTGTTAATTTGCTCAAATAATGAGAGCATATGTAGATTAGTAGCTGCAATTAGAATCACCATCTGGTTAAGTTTATAATAAACTACTGTCATCCTCCAAGATGGTTTTCTACACAGGCTAAATAGGCAAGTTGAATGAGGATGTAGCGGGAATCATCATCTCTGCATGTTTCAGGTTCTAGATGGCATCACTAGTCTCTGAAATTCTTCCAGGAGTGTGGTGTTGCTTTTGGTTTACTGTTTTGTTAGGTAGAGGAAGTTCTAGTGGTTTCCATTTGGCCCTTCTCACCTTAATATCTCTTACTCCAAAGATCAGATAACCAATCTTGGGATTCTGCCGGTTACTGAGCATATCTATTCCAATTATACATTCCGGAACTGGGGACATAACCATTGATTGAGTTTGAATACTTAATAGACCCACTGTGAGATGGAGCTGATCTAAAACTCTGGGGATCACCTGACCTACATAAACACCCACTCTGTTGGGTGGACCACAGTAATGTTTTGGGTCTCCTGGAATTAGTATCAATTCAGAGGCAGTGTCCAATACTCCCTGAAAAGTCAGATTATTATTTCCTTTTCCCTTATGCACAATCAGCCTGGTAAAATGTCATAGGTCCCTTTGGGGAAGCTTGGCAAAAATATTAACGGTATACATGTATATTTTTGGCAGTTATAGAGGGAGTCCTTTTTTAGGCGACCTGGTCTACCCTTCATTCAAGGGGTTCTAAGTCTGTAAACTGGCTCAAGTCTTGGAATTGATTGGGGACCATTAATCTCCATTTTGATTCAAATTAGACTTCAGTAGACTTGACTTAGAACTATTCACTTATACATCACAAGTAAGATTTGGTAGACTGCCCATCTATTTCTCTTCAAGGGACACCGTGATCAACTAGCCAACACCATAATTCTCTGTGATGCAGACTGTTCTCATTACTTCTTTGACTCTGCTGTCCATTACAGTAACTATGCCCACCTTGCCTTTTGTCTACTGAGTACTCTCACTTGGCCTCTGGCACCCTGGCACCCAGTTACCTCCATTCCATTTAAGGATACTGGTTCAGTGGCAGTAGTTATCACTGTAATTTCTGACCTATAGAGAAGAGTGAGCACAGAGCTCTTCAAAGTTCTTGGGGTTCCCCTCACAAATGTATTTCTCACAGTCATGGAAGATATGTTCTCTCAGGGTGGGTGAACAGGTCTTCCATGATAAATCCACTTTTACATTTCAATCTCCCTAAACTTTCAGATACAGTACACCAAAGCCATTCTAGCATTTCAAATTCATTTAGTGTAGACCACCTTTTGTTCCATGTTTCAGCCAATCAACCAGCAAACCAACAAAAATGATAGTGCCTTTTCTGACCTCCTGAGCAGCATGTTTGAGTGCAGAATCTCTGTTTAGTGGGCCCATTTCCATATATTTAGCCTGATACAACTTTATGTTCTTCACACTGTTATTCCATGCTCTTAATATTCATTTCCACACAAATTCCTCAGATTTATGTCTGTGTAAATTGGAAAAGTCAGACACTTCTTTTGGTGCATAGTGTGCCTCCTCATGAGTCACACTTTGTACTTCACTTTTTGAAACTTTCAGGGACTCAAAGCTAGTTACCAGTCAAGAAGCAAAGGCAGGTGTTAAGGGGTAGATTCTGAGGATGATCAGCAGTGTTTTGGAAGTGAACTACCTCAGGGGAAGCTATTAAAGATTTTCAGGCACAGCAGGGTTAACTTCTTTAGACAGGGGTGGAAGGGCTGCTTCTATTGGAAGAGGAGACTAAGAAGAATTTAAGCGTTCACTGTCCCCAGCTTTATTTTGATCTGTCCATATGACCCCATTCCAATATTCAGGATCCCACTTCTTTCCAATCAATGTCCTTACTTTAACAGAAGACACTCTGTGAAGTTTGGAAGTTAATTTGCATTGTATTTTAGCCACTGGCAGGATGATCATCTGAGTTTAGTTTTCAGAAATCTTTACCCTGTGGCCACCTTGTGGTTACTATATTTTTTAGTTAAATAATTCCCATGCAATTATTTTTAAATAAATTCTATTTGTTTTATGAGATTTTTAGGTTTTTTTCCAAGAAATTTTGTAATTGCTTTTTGAATTATTTTTTGATGACTGCTTTAAAATCTTTTTTCAGAGAATTTTGATACCTGAATTATCTCAGTGTTAAGGTCAGTCTGTTGTCTTTTCTCATTTAAGTTGTAAACTGCTCTGCTCTTTGTATGATTTTTATTAAATCCTGGACATTTTGGTATTATTAGGAGACATTAGATTCTTTTTTTTTTATCTTTAGCAGGAAGTCCCCCTTTTTAGGTTTGGCCTGCAAGTCCTGGCCTACTGTTGTGGACTATGGTTGTGATAATAGTATGATTTTCAGAGATTATGTGGTGCTATATTGCCATGCTTGTTTTTTTTAGCAAGTCTTCCCTGCTGACACTGCTTGAGGGGCTGAAAGGATCTTTCCTAGGCCTGGCCACCTAGTGGTGGGGAAGGGATTCTGCTAACTTCTGAAAGAAGGAAATCATTTATGCTTTCTTGTGTTGGGAACTGCTGGAGGTAGGAGTCCTGACATGAAGGGCTAGGGAATATTTTATGGGCCTAGCACCTATGGCCTGATTTCCTTTGCTGGTGCCTCCCAGAAGCAAATTGTCTCTGGGTGGTGGGGGGCATTCTCGAGTTCAATGGTGAAGGAGAGAGTTCCTGGACCAGTACTCTTCTGAGACATAGTCCCAGGGAAGGACAGAAGAGCCAGCTCCCTAGGGTCTGCTTTATCATCACTACACTTTGTGGTCCTTGTCTCCACCAATATTATTTACCTTTCTTTAGCAGGGAAAAGTAGACATGGCAAAGCTCTTTTTTTGATTGGTCCTTAAATATAGGACCATCCTTAACTGTTCTTGACCTCGTGGAAGAATTTCGGTTTTGAATCTACTATGCCTTACACACCCAAACCTACTTAACCATAAGAAGTTGCAGTGGAAAAATATTTAAGGATGTGAACCAAATTTTTTTCTTTTTCAAGATCATTTATTGCTGCTCATGACCCTTCCCTCATTGAAGATAAAGAATCTCCTTCAACAGAAGAATGGTGGATTGCTGGGGTTATACCCTAAGAATCCTGAAACACTAATTCAAAAGAACTTATGCACCCCAATGTTCATAACAGCACAATTTACAATCACCAAGTGCTGGAAGCAATCTAGGTGCCCATCAGTGGATCAAAAAACTGTGGTGCATTTACACAGTGGAATAATACCCAGCATAAAGAAAGAAGGAGCTCCTACCCTTCGCAACAGCATGGATAGAACTGGAGAGTGTTATGCTAAGTGAAATAAGCCAGGTGGTGAAAGACAAATACCATATGATCTCACCTGTAAGTGGAACCTAACCAACGAAACAAACAAGCAAGCAAATTATAACCAGAGACATTGAAATAAAGAACAAACTGATAGTAACCAGAGGGGTGAGGGGAGGGAAATAACCAGGGAAAGAAGAGAAAGGAAAGTAGTCAAGGAACATGTACAAAGGACACATGGACAAAGCCAAAGGGAGAAAGGATGGAGGGTGGGAGGTGGGGGTGGGTGGGGTGGGGGAAAGTGGTGGTGAGAAAATAGAGACAACTGTATTCAAACAACAATAACAATAATTTTAAAAAGAAATGGTTTTAAAAATAGAAATAAAAATTTAAAAATGGTTTTTAACATTTGAGAAAAAAAAACCCATAATCTTACTGGTCATTTTGCTTGCCCACATCTTCCACTGCTTCTACCTCTAAACTCTCCCTGTCCTCCCTTCAGCTTAGCTCTCACTTCTGAATGCCCAATTTCCCACTTAATTCCCATTTCCAATTTCTTGAGTAAGTATCTGCCTTTTCCAGTAATTCTTTTGGGGAACTTTTTTTTTTTCCCGGAAGCCCTTGCACTACTAGTCTTGGTGACTCAAGGGCTAGCTTCTCTTCAGTCAAATGAGTTCTCTTCTGTCAAATGAGGCCTGAACGGGTTTAGTTCACACAGCACAAATAAAGGGACATGGGGGTTCCAATCCTTTGGGGCAATGAGAAAAACAATTACCTTTAGAAGGCCCTGAAGGTTGGATAATCTCATATTAAAGTGACTGTGTTCTCATTTTTTATATTAAGTAGAATTAATAAAAATGCACAGCTGTGGTTTCTAAATGATATTTTCATGAGTATCAGAGTAATAAAAAAACAGTGTCCTAAGATTCCCACCCAGTTCATGGCCTGTTCTTAAGGTTTTCTCACCAAAGTAAGCAACTAGGTTTTACAATGAACACAGTGGTTGTCTCTCCAGAATGCCTAGGGAGAAGAGTCTTGGGTCCTCGAGTGACCTATTACTACATCACTATTCCCTTGCTTTTTTCACACTAAAGGTGGAAGAACAGTGACATGCAGCACGATGTCACCATCCTCAGTGTCCAAGAGCTGCTGCTTAGAACATGAGAATGAACAGACTCACCTTCAGTGTAAATCAAGAAAGCTCTATGGCATAAAAACACATCAAATCAAAAGGAGTGAAAATGCAGTTTTATTTTAACAGTTAAAAAAAGGAAGAATTTGTTATTCTAAACCACATATATATTTTTCCATTTTCAAAAATCACAAGCAGGCATAAGTGGGTAAGTCACATGAATTTTTGCAAACTAATTTGGCTTATGTCAACATCCACACCAATTTGACAGATCCACATCATTTCTCTGAATCCCCAGTTGCCTAAAGAGCAAATAGCTCACCATGTTTCTGGAGGCCACATTGAGTTTCATGTGTTTATCTGCACTTGTCCTGAGGATCGGTGAGGGCTTGCTGGGAGTGATTTCAGCCTGGCCTTTATCCATGACTGTTCAACACCACAGATGGCTGCAGAAGAGACACAAACTAGAAAGCCTGAAAAAATATGGTGAACCCCAGTTAATTCAGTAGACCCAGGGGCCACTTCTTCCAGCCCCTTCCCCACCACACACACATTTGTTTCCAGCACCAGTCATAAAAGATTGCTTTGGGACATTGTCAGATCAAAATGCCAACCTTATAATTTCTGTCATCTTGTGATGCACATGGGACTGTGTCTAGAATCCATGTTTCCATTGACATATTTTTGATTCCTGTTTTCATTGCTATATCTGTAGTGTAGATTTTTATATATTGTATGGAAAGCTTGCTATCATGGGTACTCCCTTGTGTTCTCTTCAGTTTACTGAATAATCAGCTCATTCATGGCAAAATTTTGTTGAGAGTCATGACTGTGCTTGCATTGAATGTATAGATTCATTTTTGGAAGAACTGGCAAAAATAACAATAATTAATTCTCCTATATAGCAAGAAATGGTATTTTTAGTGTCAAAACAGGGAAGACATAAAAAGTTTCATGCATATTTACCACTATCTTTAAAAATGATATTTACACAAGTTTTGTGGCCAGAGTGAACTAGCTATAGTATTTCTTTAATTTCATATTTTATTTTTAAAAGATTATATATCTTCTGTTATATATTTAACTTGTATACAATCTTACTTTTTGTAAAATATCTGGGTAATTGACTTTGTTATTCTGAAGAGACATTCACTTAACAAGACACAGGCAATTTCCAATGTCTGTAGATAAAGAAATTATAGTATATCAATGATAAGAAATAAAATGCAGCTATTAAAGAAAATGAAGGGATCTTCTATGTACTGACATGGAAAGAATCTTTAAGAAATGGTAATTGAAGAAAGAACCTAGAAGAACAATGGATGTCTCATCAACCCATTTCTCTCTTTTTTTAGAGAGTCATACATATGGATAAAAGTAAATGCAAAGAATATGATATGAAAAATTTACAACAAATTATTAGTGGTAATTTTCTGGTATACAAAGGAAAGATGGTGGTATGTAGGAAAGGAGCAGGGAGAAGGATTTTCAGTAGATGTTTACAAATGTAATCCTTACTTGTACTTCCTATAATAATGATGTAAAAATGTGTATAAGCCAATTCTGTAAAATTCTTTCAAACAGGAGTCCTCAGAAACATAGATTTGAGACATGGAGAGACCTAAAGACCAAAGGAGGTTGACCCTCATTCATTTGCTCAGCCTGTTTTCCCTAAGGGAAGACCACTGGAGCTCAGAAGAAAGACACCAAAAATCCAAAACTGAAAAAACAGTGAGCCAACATAGAACTAGAGTTCAAAGCAAAAGAGCAGACAGAGCCAGGAAAGATTCTCTACGTTGTCTGTGTCTTTAAAAGTTTCTCTTTCGGGAGAGAAAGAAGGGGTGATGACACCATTATCCAGTCTTGGGCTCTCTAGGCCTCCCAGTTTTACCAGGAATAAGGTAATGAGAATCACAACACCAGCAATACCAGACTTCTGCTTAGGGTGTCTGCCTGACAGGCTCTTCTCCAAGGGCTTTACATACAATAGCTAATTTGACCTCTAACCGTTTTGATGGACAGGCACAAGAAATCTATGTAACTGACCCAAGGTTACATAGCTAGTGGCATGTGGCAGAACAAGAATGTGAACCCCTTTGTCTGGCTTTAGAACCCCAACCTTCCACTGCTTCAGGATTCCTCCTATTGATCCTTGTGGGAAGAAAAGAAACCATTCTCAACCTTCTGTTTGTTCTGGTTTTACATGCTTCTATATGGGATAGAAAGAAACCTGGATGCCTGAACACTCCCTGCCACTTAAGAAAAGGTAATGTGTGGTCTGGGTCCCTCTTATAAGTATCTGTGCCTCAGTTTCCTCAGTTGTTATGTGAGACTGAGTGGGGCAGAGAGTGTGGGAGCAAGTCACATTTCATAATAAATGTTTTACTTCCTCAGAGAACAACATTATAAAAAGCCACAAAGCCCTTTCCTCACCACCAGTTCTGTCACATCCTGTAAAAATCCATGTCCTACTTCTACACAATAGCCACATAGATAACATTTTAATGTTAACTATATATAGTGCTAGGTAATATAATATGAGAAGTATGATTGCTCACATGCATATTTTTTACAACGTAAATGGCATTTATGTTAATTGGCATTTTTTAAAAAGCAGTGATTTAAGATTCATGGCCAAGGTTGAATCTAGAGATTGAGAAAGAGTAGAAAATCCTGCCTGAGACTGAGTTCTTTTGTGATTTTCTCTGTGTGATTTGATCTTGAAGCCAGAGTTGCTGACCACTGCCCAGTGGAATTTTTGAAACACAATGAACTCTCTTAGGACATTTTGGTAATTCCTCCCACAGGAGTTTTAAGTGGGGAGATTTTATTCAAGCCAAAGAGGAGGTTTGAGACCAAGATAGCTGAGTGTCTAGGGAACAGATAGGCAGATGATACCCAAATAAAGGGTATCTTCTGTCTATTCCAGCACATCTCACTCACTGTATTCAGCTTGATCAAGAAGACCCAGCCCTGACCAGTGTGGCTCAGTTGGTTGGGCATTGTCCTGCAAAACAAAGGGTCACTAGTTTGACTCCTGTTCAGGGCACATGGCTGGGTGGCAGGTTTTGTTCCTGACCGGGGCTCATACGAGAGGTGGCCAATGGATGTTTTTCTCCCTCTCTTTCTCCCTCTCTTTCTCCCTCCCTTTCCTTCTCTCTAAAAATAAAATAAAATACTCATGTAGTCATTGCCCCAATATAGATAAAAGACTATGACATTCCATACCCTACAGAAACACCAAACTTCAGCCTCTGTCTACAGGGCATTTGCTATTGCTACTGCCTATGCCTCTGTTGCAATAGAGCCCCTGATCCTCGGGGTTATTAGGGAAAAACACACATTGTATCCTTGTGGCAAAACCAAGGGTTAATTCAAACCTGACTTGAACCCAGGATCCTTAAGCTTAGTAAACCAATCATTGCCATGGGGGAAAACCCTACCCCTGATGATAGTGATCTGAGACTCTTTTGAAGAAAAATTTATATGAGCAGGGTACACAGGACCCCTAGAGTTTATGTGCTACCCACCTAAAACAAAGAAACAAACATACAAAACAAACAAACAAACAAACTTGGGTACAGGGAGAAGAAATAAAAACTGAAAGATCCATAATTAGACCCAGTTGGAAACCCGACATTTACTAGGATAATATATACAGATGCCCCTTGACTTAAAATGGAGTAACTTCTGTTGCAACAAACCAATCATAAGTTTAAAATATGGTAAGTCGAAAATACATTTAATACACACAAACTACCAAAAATTATAGCTTAGCATAGCCTGCCTTAAACATGCTCAGTACACTTACATTAGCCTACAGTAGGGCAATTACTAATTGCCCTTGTCTTCTTCTCACTAGAATCAGGAGACACAGCTGGGCTTTTTGTAGACATGATGGGATGGAGAAACCTAAACACAATATCCCAAAACACTGACAACACAGTATATTGTAGAGTACTGGTTGTTTACACATGTGATTATGTGCCTGATTGGAAGCTGAGGTTCACTGCCACTGCTCAGCATCAAGAGGGTGTTGTACCACACATCATTTGCCCAAGAAAATATAAAAATTCAAAATTAGAAGTATGATTTCTACTGAACATGTACCACTTTTGCACAATCATAAAGTAAAAAAAATTCTAATCATAAATTGGGAACCACCAGTATAACAAAAAGATAAAAATGATTTTGATTGGCTTTTAGGCCTCTGAATTTGGGATTAAATTTAAAATTCTGCTAAAAGTCCCCTGTATTAGTTTTCTATTAGTGCTTCATGGCTTTTTTTCAGGACTGGGACTCAAAGTACAGTTGTACCTGAGGATCCCATTAAGTTTTAAAAAAATACCCTCTGTACTCTGAGGGCACACATCAAACATAAAATAGAAAGTATATAAGTATAACTCATCCTAAACACTGAAATCTTGCCTTGCCTAAATTTCCCATAGTCATAGTGCCTATGACCCTGAAAAGTCTTAATTTGGCATGGACACTCTGACCCACTGAATAAAAGACATAAAATTAAGTCTTTGGCACTTACAATTATCTTGAAAAGATGGGACCCCATGAAACGCCCCTCTCCCCTCTCTAAAATAGTTTACGAAGCCTAATATAAATTAAAACAGGCCCTTTAATAATTGAAATTAAGTATGCATGATGTATTGATAGAAGTGGTAGTCATTCCAACTGTGTTTCCATTTAACAGTCTAATTTGGCCTGTTCTTAAACTTGGAAAGCAATAAATGAGCCTTCATGGTGGATTTCCTCTATCTTGGTGTCAAGGTCCACTCATTAAGTCCCCTGTATTAGTTTTTTATTAGTGCTGTAACAAATCACCACAAGAATAGTATCTTAAAATAACACTAATGTATTATCTCATAGTTATAAAAATCTGAAGACAAAAATTGGTTGGCGGGATGTATTTCTTTTGGCATTCTAGGGAAGAATCCATTCTCTTGCCTTGTCCAGCTTTTATAGGCTGCCCACATTCATCATGTCCTAGTTCCCATCACTCAAAACTCTGCTTCTGTAATCATATTTCCTCCTCTGACTCTGACACAACTATTGACTAACCCTGTCAGTACCCACAACATTAAAATTTAACATATTTTAGGGGATTCTGGAGACATGTTCCTCATTTAAAAATTGTACTTAAAGCAATTTATGATGATACTTTCAAATAAGCCCAACTTGAATGGGGTCCCCCCAAAATACAGTACCATGGACACTTTTACTAATGCCTCCCCATAGACCCTTTCACTGTAGAAGCTTTAGAAACCATCTTTCCTACCTTTGGCAGTCTGTGGACCACCTATGATCATCATAAGTCATTCATGATTTTCTGAAGAAGCACTTGGCCTCATGCAATATGCCATAAGAGTGGCAATTGGTGGCCACATACTGGGCTACCCTGGAAATAGGCCCTGAGCCTATGACTTTCCATACCCAGCTATCATATGCCTTAGGTCATGGAAGGAGTACCCCAGAAGATTGGAAAAGACACCAAGATCTCCTCACTACATGATAGAGTGAAACCTGGTACCTCTGGCATATTCCACCTGCAGGAGAGAGTGGCTTTTTCTACTCTTACTTTTATTTTTTTTTAACCACATGCTATTGTGCTCGGTAAGTCATCCATCTCCTGGAATGCTTGACTTATTGGGGAGGCCACTGAGATCAACTGATTGAAAAACAAAGGAAATTTGTACAGCTTATCACCACCATTATATGTGATGCAACTAGACCAAGAAGTTTCTAAAAAAAAATGGAACTCAAAGATCTGTACAACTGATTGAATTTCAAGCAGTTGTCTTAGCACTGGATGCCCTTGCCAACAACCTTTTGAATCTGAAATTATTGCAAATACTTTGGCTATTGCCAATGACCTGGTCATCTGATACAGTCTATGGCAACAACAAAAGTTCTTGTCTAAGCTTGCTAACTAGGGTAAAGAACTCCGGGAATTTTTTGCTTTGTAGTTACCAAAAACATAAATCAGGTGTGCAAGTCTTGTTCTTCATTTGAAGACTGAGTAATGCAATCCATCACATCAAGGGTAAGGGGTGGAAACAGAAAATCTGATCCCTTACTGGAGGGGTCCATGAGAAGCATCAGTCCCTCTAGCCAACTTGGGGTTTCATGGATCCTCTAGGACCAATGGTAGGAGAAAGAAGGACAGCAAACACAGCCTTGAAAGCTTTGCTCTTCCTTGCTGAAGTAGGCAGGTGAGGCTCAAGGGCATTGCCAGGGAACAATCTTCAGCCAAACACACCCAAGCTCCACGGTGGCATCTATGTTAAGGCAGTTTCAGTCATCTGGTTCTTCTGGAAACCTGAAGGTCTTGAGACAGATGCCTGGGAACACCACGTGGTTTGTTTGGCCCCGGAGCTTACTCTACATTTGCTCCATGGGAGCATATCCTAGGAAAAAAAGCACCCTTTCTTGCACATTTTCCAGATATATATTCTGATGACTGTCCCAGGATGCTGGAGACACCATTTTTTAAAGATTTTATTGAACTTATTAGTTAATAAAGTTATATGGGTTTCAGGTGTACAGTCGCCTTCTGTCACCATTTATCCCCTTTACCCTTTTCTACATCCCCCAACCCCTTTTCCTCTGGTTATCACCTATTTTTGTTTGAGTTTGCTTTGTTTGTTTTTGTTTAGCCCCTTTACTTTTCTCACCCAGTCCCCCCAACCCCCTTTTCATCTAATAACTGTCAGTCTATTCTCTGTATCTATGAATCTGTTTCTATTTTTAAAAAGGCATAAGTCATCCTCCAGAGCTCACAGCTCAGTGTACAGCCCCAAGGTGGGCCAAAGCTAACAGGAAACTTGGAATGTGCTTATTTCTCAGTTATCCACATCTACTTTCTTCATACCCTGATTTTCCTTCAACTTTTAGAAAATTAGAGATAATAATTCAATGAACACCCATATACCATTTACTTGGATTAAGGAATTGTTTCAACTTTACTGTATTTGATCCTCTTTCATTCTGGGTCCCAATTTCTTTCTGATTCTTTCTCTCTCACACAGACACACTTTTTATAGTTATAATTCTACAGTCAGTCCACAAAATCCCCAAACTGTCCCAAGATCATCCTTTGTACCTTGTTTCTAATAAAAGATTATACATTTACTTGTCTTGTCTCCATAGTCTAATTTCATCCAGAACATATTCACACATTTCCAGTTTTTTTCTTACAAAATAGTGAAGTTTTTGAAAAGTGCATTACAAGGAGAATGCCTCTAATTTAATTTGCCTGAATTTTCTTTATTATTAGACTGAAGTTAAACATTAAAGTGCCTCACATTTTCTCCATTGTAATTAATGGAGAATTTCCTCTTCATAATAGATAAGTAGTCTGAGACTGTGTAAATGTCTTATTTTTCCACAATATTTCACCCAATGATTTGGGCACTCATCAATACTTTTTTTTTTGTAAACAAATTATTATAAAGGTGGTTTAAAATGGTGATGTTTTCAAGGAGGTCTTTTTCTTCATCTGTTAATTGGCATCATTTGCTCATCATGGTTTAAACTTTCTGCACTTTTCATGAATCGTTCAGATTAGGAATATTGTGGGAGTTTTTGTTTGTTTGTTTAGATTTTGACCGTTTAAGTGTTTTTGAACAGAGATCACTTTTTTTGTCAGAATCACACAGTGACAGTCTAGTGCTCTACAGATCCATGCTGAGACTTGCCATCTTCAGCACAGTGACATCATAATACAAGTTGCTAATAACAAGCTTATATTCTCTAAATAATAAACACTTTTCAATGTTTTTCCTTAATATACACACAAAAGTATAGTCCCTAAAGGAAGGGTACACAGAATATCTTGATTGACAGAGGACAGAATGACTCAAGTGGTATACTGGCCAACATATTGGTGAACATAATCAGAGTTGGACAAGGAGAACAGAGAATGTATGTACATATTAAAAACTCAGTCTATGGATTGAAAAATTCCTGATTACTATCAAGAAGAAAGCAAGTAAAAACCATTATGCCTGCACCCACACAGATAATTGATTTTGCCAGTCTTCCACTAGTACACAATGTTAGAAACCAGTGGCAGGGATAGAGTACTTAGGTATTTTCAATATAAATTACTTAGTAATAAAGAAATTTGACATATTACATTCTTCCATTTGCTACAAGAACAAACTGACAATGAGGACTATATAAAAGACATGCTCAGCACTAAAAAGAGGGGTGGCAGCAACATCTCCCAATGTTGCACACCCTCCAGCTTTCCCCTAGAGTAACATTGGTACACACACACGCGCGCGCGCCCATGCGCGATCGCGCGTGTACATACATTCAAGTTGAAAAATCTGTGAGGAGAATTTGCCAGGACCAGGAAGTAGCACTTCCTAGAAGGTGAAAAATAGAGCATCTTACTTACCTATCTGTAAGCTCAGACCCCTCAGAAAATGTTAACTGAGCTTGAATTAGCTAAGAAGAGACTCATACAGTCTGCCTGTTGTTTGTTAAGTGTCTGCAATATGCAAAATTCCTTAGCCAGCAGCCATTGTTTCTGCTAAGTGTCTTAAAGCTGAATGGTCCCATGTGTGACTTTTCTCTTAGGGCTAAAATGGGTGCAAGTCATCAAAGTCTAGAATTTCAGGAGTAACTCTGGTTGCCTTTGACCTATAGTAGGGGATGCCCAGGTGGTAAAATTTGGAAGTAGGGGCAGGAAACCACCCATTTGCTACCTCCACCACCACCACCTTGCTCATCTTCAGGAGGGAGCCTATGATAAAGGTGTCAAGGGGAAAAAGCACTAAAGCAACTTTAGTGGCTATATGTGGGATCTTCAGAGGGCTTTCCTTCAACTGAAGATCATACTACCAGGGATTCCAGTAGACAGGTTGGATACTGGTGGCATCCTACAGGTTGCCACTGCTGCACTTAGAGCATGGGCCAGATATTTCACCCAGAACTAAATCGAACATAAAAATCCCTCAATACTCTGTCATGCCCCACTTAACTCCTCCTCGCCTGTGGTCTCCTTCCTCCTACCCCCAACTCACTGAACCAGCATGACATCAAAAAATATTACACATATTATTTGATATTTCAACAAATATTTCATGAGTGCTTATGCCAGACACCGTTTTACACGGCATACATTCTCTTCCTAACACCTCTGTGGTTCTCCTATAAAGAAAAGGTGATCATGCTCACCTTGCAGTCAGAAACCTGAGTTTAGTAGATTGAGTCCCTTGATGAGAGCAAGAATTCAAACCCAGATTAATCAAGTTCCTGAGCCATTTTCTTTTTGTCAAAGGTTTTTATTTACTTATGTTTAGAGAAAGGGGAAGAGATGGAGAAAGAGAGGGAGAGAGACATCAATCTGTGGTCGCCTCTCATGCGACCCCACTGGGAACCTGACCCTCAACCCAGGCATGTGCTCTGACTGGGAAACGAACATGCGACACTTTGGTTTACAGGCCAACACTCAATCCACCAAGCCCCACCAGCCAGGGCAGAGAATGGAAGGGAGGGACAAAGACAGGGAGAGAAACATCAATTGGTTGCCTCTTGCATGTCCCTAAACAGGGATCTGGCCTATAACCCAGGCCTGTGCCCTGACTGGGAATTGAACAAGCCACATTTTGGTCACAGGCCAGTGCTCAGTCCACTGAGGCACTCCAGCCAGGGACTGAGCCATACTTGTATCACTCTTAGACCATATTCTCTGCCTGGGAGAATAACACTATTTTATTAGTCATGAACTATGGATGTCATTTTTTCTGCTCATATATGATTCTCAAAATGGGCCATGCTGATCACTCTTACAGGTCAGTTACAAAGTTCTGATGCCTGGATGGCCAAAAGCCTTGTGGTTGACTGGCCAGGAATCAAGGTTTCCATGAGTTCTGGTTGGGTGAATTTAACTACTGTTCAGTAGGCAAAGGTGTTTTAGATTTCACTGAGGACATGATCTTTTTTGTTTTTGTTTCTTTTTCTCCAATTGCTTCAAC
>PVIA01016335.1:0-19334 GCA_004024845.1 Tonatia bakeri | reverse complement strand
GCAGCTTTTCCTCAGAAGCAGCCCCCTTGGCTCGGGCTGTGGACTTTTCCTAAAAGCCCTCAAAAGTCCACAAACCCCAAACAAGCGATGGCTGGCCTCAACATGCCCTGTACCTCGTGCTAAGAGGCCCCAAGCCTGGCACAAGTGGCGACTAGTCTCACCTTGCAGTGACTTCCGTTGGGTGGGCCAAGCCTGACGTGAGCTGTCACCAGTGCTGGCTCAGCGCGCAGCTCCCACTAAGCGGCCACAAGCCCGGCACAAGGGTGGCTGGCTTCAGCGCACATCACGGTGCCCAGCAAAGGGTCCCCAGCCCGGCACTGGTGGTGGCCAGCCTCCGTGCACAGCACAGCTTCTCTCAAGCACCACCAAGCAGCACAAGTGGCAACCAACTTGAGATCACTTCCTAGCACTTGCCAGGTGGCCTCACACTGAGCACAAACGTCAGCCGGTGTTGGCCCGCACCCCGTACGTTTCTCACACGGGTCTCCCAAGCAACTTCCGGCGCCGGCCCGAACCACGTCTCCCCTCCCTACTCTTCTCTTTAAATTCTTTTTATTTTTCAATGACAGTTGACGTTCAATATTGTATTAGTTTCGGGTGTGAGCAGAGTAGTCAGACATTCACATCACTTACAAACTGATCCCCCCGATAAGTCCGGTGCGCACCTGCCACCACACACAGTTATTACGATGGTCCTGGCTATATTCCTGGGCTGGGCTTTGCATCCCTGTGACTGTTTTGGTACGTGGGAGTTTGTATTTAATCCCTTCACCTCCTTCACCCAGCCCCATCCCCTCCTGTCTGGCCACCAGCGGTCTGTTCCTTGTGTCTGCGAGTCTATTTCTGTTTTGTTTCTTTTTAGATTTCACATCTAAGTGGGATCCTGTGGTATTTGTCTTTGGCTGATGTATGACTTGGTGTCTGACTACACAAAGCACCTTTCTTGGCGAGGAGAGACCTGTCTGCAGGGGTGGGAGGGGACAGGCCCTCACAGGAGATGGAGAAAGTGGCCTGGGTCACCATTGTCCTGTCCCAGGAGCAGCTGCTCTCAGGAATCACTGCTGCTAAGGGGGTCAGAACTGGTGCCCCCGGAGTGGCACGACCAGGCAGGAGGAGAGCCCCTTGCTGACACCCTCATCTGCTGCTGGGGTTTGCATCGCGGGGAGGTGGCCTGAGAGTGGATGGAAGAAGAGGGCAGGGAGGAGGCAGAAGAACGGCCCCAGCCTCCCTCTGGCCGCTACACGTCCGGTGGTCAGCGGTGTCTCTCTCTCTCTCTCACTTTCTTTTCTCTCACTCCGCAGTCTCGTCGGACCAGATCGAGCAGCTCCACCGGAGGTTTAAGCAGCTGAGCGGGGACCAGCCCACCATTCGGTAAGGCCGGCCGGCAACGGGGTTCACGTGTTGGGCAGGCCCTGGCTCTCCAGGAATTTCTCTGTCCATTCCTCTCTTTCCCAGAGTGCCGGGGGCCTCTGGGAGAGCCCTAGGGATGCCCGCTTCCTGCAGTTGTTTTCATGCATCTGGTCCCTTCTGGAGAGGATGCTCTCCACTGGGAGGGAAAGAGACACGCCTGTTGCTTTTGGAGTCAGAAAAGTATACCGAGAGGGGAGGGGAGATGAGGAGGGGTGGAGGAATAGCCAGCCACCCTGACCTGCCCCTGACTCCCTCAGAACGTGCTCTTGGACTCCCATGCTTGGGCTCCCAGACACACCGAGGGCCTGGGAAACGCCAGGATCCCACCAACTGTTGGGTGCAGCCCAGGGCGGGGGCTCAGGGGTCGCCACGAGGCCCCATCTCTTGCCTCTGCTTCCTCCGGGTGGTTAGTTCTAACCCTGGTTAAGGTGACAGGCGGTAGCCTCCAATCTCTGTCAAGAAAATCGCCTTCCTACATGGCAATTTTAGCGTTCATCTTTTCGAAGCTCCGTAGGTGACATTGTTTACGAGGACCGACGCGTAGCACTGTGTCTCCTTCTAGGACAGTGAGCTTGATCTTCGATGGTGGTTGGGTTCTTGGGGCGAGGCCAAGGGTCGGGCCTAGTCGACCGGATCAGCTGATCCAGTCGGTGAGGAAGCTTTGAGGTGAACCACGGCCACCAGAGTTTCCCGTGTGATTCGAGTGCTGTTCTTCCAGAAACTCTCTAACAGGCCACGTTTCCTAAAGGAAACACAGGGCTTTACGTGTTGGAACTTCTAGGACAAGCCTTTTGATAATCTGGGAAAACTTCCTTCTTCGTAGTACTCGGACTTAAATTTCACTAAGCTTTGTCGAAACTGATATGTAAATAGCTAAATTCTCTTGTTCTGTTAACCCAGCGCAAAGCACCCATCCCCAGACCTGAGATTCCTGGTCTCAAGGATCACGTGGTCTCAGTCTGATTGTATCCAAGGCGAATTTAAAGACAGTCAGGACTGACACCTTTAATTCTAGGTCTTACTAAGCCCAGGGTAAGAGAGCCCAGAGCCCAGCCAAAGGTCACCTGTTTCTTCGTTGGCTCTGGTGGGGTCACATGACTAAGTCTGAGCCAACCACCATGGCTTGGGCCAGAAATGCAGATTGTTTCTTCTCAGAGCTGTGAGGGGGTGGGACTGGGTCCTCAGTCAAGGGCAGGGCCAGTTGGGAGAGATTGGGGAGCTGGGGGAGGGGCGATGTGGTTTCCCAGGGCAAGGCCAGCCTCCTGTGGCCGTGGGCTGAGGGGTGCGTGCAGGGTGAGGACACCTCTGCTGGTCACCTTGAGGTCTAAGCAGATGCGACACTTTTGCATGCTGGCTGTTGGTTCATGGAAGTGTCAAGGTGTCCTCTGTTCCTTCAGAAGTTCACGGGTACGGTGTTGTGCCGACGTCTGTGCCTTTGCTGGTGGGCCCCTTTCGGCTCCCAGTGGGGGTGCGCCTGACTCTGCCGTGTCCCGGGCTCTGTGACTGTGGGCCGGTCACTTTGTTTCTCAACCGTGCAGCCAGCGGGCTCCTTGGGGTCGGGGTTGAGTGTTAAGGATGAGCAGATGCGTGCGGGACGATGCCGCTCTGACCTGGGCACATGGGCATCAGGCAGCCGGGGCTGTCATTGTTCCACCCGTTCGTGAGGTCGTGAGGGCCCACCTTGAGAGGCCCACGCAACAGTCATCTGTGGCTGGGTGGGAGTGGAGGGGGGAACAAAGACACTGCCTTGCCATTGGCAGCCTCTCCTGCTTTCAGTGTCTAGCAGCTGAGTCCTGACTGTTGCCCAGCGGCCTCTCGGGCCTTTGCAAAGACTTACTGCACCCTTACATTCTGCACTAATTCGTTCCAATGTGTGTGTCTGCTGAGCACCCAGGAGCTTGCTGAAATGCAGGTGTGACATCAGCAGGTCTGGGGTGGGGCCCAAGACTCTGCATTTCCCACAAGCGCACCTGCCACAGGCCCCCTACTGCGCTGAGCCACGAGGCCTGGGGCGGCGAGCGCAGTGCCTGGAGCGTGGTTGGTACTCGACAAACGCATCTCCCTTTCTGTCCACCAGCCAGCCTGAACGCCACCACTCTCCCGCCACCCAGCCTCAGCTGGCTGTCGTCTGTCTGTCTGTCTGTCAGGCGTTCCACATCTCTGATAAATCCAGCACTTCCATTGGGTCTCCTCAGGAAGATCTGTGCTGATTCCCCGCCCCCAGGCCTGGTCAGCCCGGGGCAGGCTCTCCGGCCCCCGCCCCTTCTCTCTGTGGCAGCCCCAGCATTGTTGCTGCGTCAGGCGCTGTAAACATGTGATTCTGCCTCCCCGGCCGGACCTCGAGGTCCGAGTGCAAATGTGTTCGCAGATCACCTGGGCACCTTGTTGAAAAGCAGGTTTCGATTCAGTCTGGAATGGGACCCGGGGCTCTGCACTGCTAACACGCGAGAGAGGGTTCTGGTCAGGTCGGCCTCACCCTGGAGGCCCGCACCCAGGGGGTCCGCAGGCGTGGATGGGTGGAGGCTGTGTGCCCGCAGGCACTGAGGCGCCCATCGCACCTCCTGCTCCCCCCTTCTCACAGACGGGCCGCCCCCGGGCCCTGTTTGCCCCTCCCCTGCATTCCCACCCCCCCAGGGCCGCCATCCTCATGTGCCCTTTCTCCCCTGCCCACATGTGTGCAGACCCTGAATGCGTGCTCCTGGGCCCAGACAGCAGCCCCTGTCAGTCAGCCCTCGGGGCTCCCCAGGGCCCTCGAGGTCATGTCCCTGCTCTTGAGCTGCGTCCTACCAGGGTCTCCAGATATGGGCCTCTGCCGTGCTCTGCTCAGGTCTCAGTGTGGACTCCACCTCCTCCAGATACCCCTCCTACCCTCACACCCCCACAGCTCCCCCTGGGGGTGCCCCATCCCGACACCTGAGCTCAGAACTAGAACCGTCTCCTTCCTGCCACCGTCCCTAACAGACTGTCTGAGTCTTCTTCCTTTGGGGGCAGGAGCTCAGTCTTCTTCCCTGGCCCTAGCACTACACTGCGGGTGTAGGTACTCAGGGAGTGTTTGTCTGAATGAGGGAGTGCGTGAATGAATGAATGAATGAATGAATGAATGAATGAATGAGCGAGCACAGAAGTGAGAGACGAGTGAGTGAGCGTAAGGACTGGAAAGTCCCTCATAATCCACACAGCATGGGATGGACGAGACCCCTTATCAGTGGAATTGTCCTCAGAGGGTTTACCCGGTTCCCAGTGAAGGCGCTGATCTGGGGCTGGGCACAAAGGTCCACACATGTTCACACATGTTCACACATGTTGGCTACGGTTATTCGAGCATGTTTACATGCTGTCCGGCTGGAGCCTGTTACGTCTGCCCTGTAACCCCGCGCAGGAAGTAGTGGTGGGGAGACCTGTTCTCCTCACGTGACAGGTGGCTCAGAGAGCCCACGTGTTGGGCCAGGTCACACAGCTTGTAAGTTGGAGGCGTCAGGATTTGAACCCAGGGCTGAGGTCTTGCTGTCGTAAGGAAGCTGTGACTTGGCGAGTGACTTCTGAGGACCTGGGTCTCCCTGCTCTGCCATCTGGGACACTCTGCCCCTAGTTTCCTGGGGTGGGAGGCGTGTGGCTGTCACCGTCGCAGCCCCTGCTCCATGTCTGGCTGGCTGTGCTGGGAGGCCAGTGTCAGTTGCCTCGGTGACAGCCTGCAGGAAGGGGATGGGCTGACCACGGTGTCTTATGCAAACAGCTCTGCAGGAAGGGCCTCCTCCCAGGCTCTCCGAACTCCTTTGCCTCGTCCTAACCGGCCTCCTCTGGCCCGGAGCGGAGAGATGGGGCAGCTGTTCGGTCTCCTGGGCTTTCCTGTCTGTCTGCTCAGGGCAGAAGAATGAGCCAGCGCTGTCCCCACTCGCCAAGGGTCTCCTAGGGGACCTCAGCCTGGGCCTTCAGCCTCCCCGACCCCTGGGCACGTCCAGGGGACTGGGTTGTGCTGGGGTTTTGGAGCAGGGACAGAGGACATGTCTTGAGTGTTTGGAAACCTGTTGGTGAAAGCTGACCAGGCTGGGACATTCTGCCCCACCAGAAAGGTGCTGACTGGGGTCCCCCGGTGGGGCCCCAGCACCCCTGTCTGTGAGGCGTGTGGGAAGCAGTTCTTTGCACCTTCCCGTGGGAGGTATTTGAGAACCTGGAGGGCAAAAGGTCCCTAAAAGTGACCATTCTAACCTGCAGACTTTGTACACACACAGGTAAGATTTGCAGGTCGAACTTAAAGCCTTAACGAGAAATTGGGTTTCAGGATTTGTGACTTTAATAAATTGAATATGGCTTTAAAAAAAAGTCAAACAAGGTAAAACTGCCCAAAGTTGATTTTAATTCAAACCTACTGTTTCCTACCTGTGTTCGGTGGGGTAGCTTTCTAAAAATAATGTAAGGACATGATTTTTTGAGGGTGGGAAGCAGTTTACCCTGAGGCTGTTAAAGCCAGGCCATTGGGGGTCCCACTCTGGGTTCCTTTCACAGCCTAGCACCTACTTTTTAAAAATTTCAGAATGGTGCATTCTTAATTTCCTTAAGCGCCCTTCCCAAATCTGAATGCACCCTGACCACACAACACTGACTCCTGGGGCCTCTCAGCGGAATGCTTGAGTAGGAAAAGGTCATGTGACGCGTTCACTGAGCACCTGCTTTGCAGAGACTCCTGTCCCATCCTGAAAAGCCTGCTTTCTGGCAAGAAAGACCTTCCCCGAATAATCCCTGAATAGACATTAACTGTAGACTGTGAAGAGCACGCAGTGACGGCCTCTTGCACTTTTTCTTCCTTTTCGTTGGGCCCTTTAACTGGCGACGGTCTTAAACAGCAACTTTCTACTTCCTGATGGCGCTCTGACAGGCTCACCACACCCAGAAATAGGCGTGGGGAGTACTCCAGCCGTGGCGGTGGAGGCCAGGAGGGGCCTGATTAGATGGAGCCGTGTGACAAATATATTTTTAGATTTGCTAAGCCGCCGAGCGTGGAGTGACCCCCGGGATGGAGGCAACCAGATGCGTGGGGAAGGGAGAGGACGCGGCACTCCCGCGGGCCCACGCCAGGGCGCCAGCAGAAGTCCTCCCTGCGTCGACGGCCTGTGTTGCGGTCCTCGGCCCCGCTCAGCCTGCTCTACTGAGGGAGAGGCTCGCCCAGGGCGAACCCCGTGAAGGGGAACCCAGCTGCCGTTGCCTGAGTGCTAACGAGTGTGCCGGGCACAGGGCTGGGTGCCCGCTGGCGTGGTCTGAAGAGCCTCAGGAGCCCTCGGAGTTCCCATCATCTCCCCGTGTTCCAGATTAAGAAACTGAGGCCAGCCCTGACCGGTGTGGTTCAGTGGGTTTGTGGGTGTCCTCCCACAAACTGAAAAGTCGCCAGTTTGATTCCCGCTCAGGGCACATGCCTGGGTTGCCGGCCAGGTCCCCAGTAGGGGGCGTGTGAGAGGCAGGCAACCGATGTTTCTCTCTTTCTCCCTCCCTTCTCCTCTCTCTAAAAAGTAAATAAATAAAATTGAAGGAAGGAAAGAAGGAAGGGGAGGGAGGGAGGGAGGGAGGAAGGAGGGAAGGAAGGAGGGAAGGAAGGATGGACGGAGGCCAGAGAGGTTAAGGTCTCCCAGCAGAGCTGGCTGACTGACAGAAGAACCAGAGCTCCAGTCTGCCGTGATCACCTCACTTTTCTCCGGATTAAGTCACGTTTTAACTGAGTCACTTTGCTGTTCACCTGTCAAGCAGCCAAAATGTACTGTTTTCTTGGAATCACAACAGTGAGAGGGTTGAGGCTGTTTCCCGGTCTGTTTTTTATGTATCCCAAGGGTTCCCGAGCCCTCCCTCTAAAGCCTCAGCTAGGATGATGCCCATTTATTTGAAAAGAAAACCCACGGCCACTTGTAAAGCTGCCCAGGACACAGCAGACGGCCAGGGTGCTCACAGCTGCTCAGTGGCCGACAGGCGGGCAGGTGTGAGCTGGAGCCACCAGTCAGTGCGGTGTGACAGGGCGCCCAGGTGTCCCTGAGCAGGAAGACACTTTCTAAATGGCCATAGATTTATTAGTGGGAACCTGCGTATACTTTTTTTTTTTTACAGGGATTCTTTTCCCAGGATTCATCCTGATGCAGTTTTGTTCCCCAAGGCAGGCACTGCGGGCCTTCTGTGGCTGGTCTAGCTCTGAGGGTGCTGTGGCAAGTGAAAATGGGGCTCCCTCCACCCCTGTGGGGGCTCCTTTAGGGGTGCAGGGCTGTTGGGGGCCCAGAGCAGTGAGTGACTTCTGCAGAGGTGAGTCCATTCTACTTCGTGATAAAGGAGGAAGACCCACGGGGCGGAGAGGGTGGTCGTGAGGGAACCTGGGAGGTGGTGTGCAGGTCGGGGCTGAGAGCAGAGTAGGGAGGAGGAGCTGGGTGTGGGGGGAATGGAGCTCTCGGCAGAGGGGACCTCAAGTTCAAAGGCAGGGAAGCAGGGTCCAGCTTTGTCAGCCTGAGCAGGGAGAGGACAACTGGCGAGTTGGGGGCAGGTCACAGAGGGTCATCTTGGCTGTAGTGGGGACCTGACTCGTTCATGGCTTGTGCCTTCAGCCAGGGCACCTCCAGGGACCTCTGGGTGCCAGACTCAGGTAGCGACGGCCCATCCACTGGACGCCCCCATCTCACACTTCATGTGTCCCCAGGCAAGGCTCCTCGTCCTCCCAGAAGTCCCATTCAGGCCCCCTGGGCGTCGGCAGCAGCCTCCGCACCCCGGGCCCCCAGCTTCTGTTCTCGCTGCCCCGCCCATGGCACAGACACATGGAGGTGTGTGGGAGCCTATTAAAACGGCACATCTCTGCTCAACACGGGCCATCCTGCCTAAGTAAACAAATAAATAAGAAAGCCAGAGCCCCCAGGCCCCTGTGTGTCCACAGACCCCTGTTGGATGAGCCACCACCCATCTGGCTGCTCCCTCCCAAGCCCTCTCCCAATATGACAACCCGAGATGCCTCCAGACTTCGCCAGGTGTGCCTCCAGGTGGGCCCCCCCCCCGCTAGGGTCTCTGCCCCTGAGTCATCTTTGCCGCAAGGCTGCCCCATCCAGACTTCTGCAGGCTCCCTCTGGTCTGTCCCTGTGCCGTTTGCCCTCCAAGGGCTTGTCGCTGCCTGAGACGCTGCGTGTCCCCTCTCTGTGGCTTCCCCACCACAGTCTGGGGCGGGGGAGGGCGGGTCTGTGCCGCTCGCTGCCGACACCAGCACCGGAGCAGTCAGAATACTTGTCATTTCCTCTGTCCTAGTCAAGTGACAGGCGTTGAGAGGCCAGCCGGGTCCAGGTGTGGGGCAGTTACAGGAGGAGGGGAGAAACTGGGTGGCCTGTCGTGCCGGGGACACGGCCCCAGCTTTGGGGAAAGGCACTGGCCTCGGGGCAAGGGGACCAGGGTGGTTTCCTGCCCCCGTCTTTCGTCTTCTGCACGGAGGCAGGTGGGTGGGAGAGCCGCTCCGTGTGGTCAGGGAATCCCCGGCTCAGCAAGCAAGAGGCGGCTCTCCCAACAGTAACTGGCCCACGAACCCTGGGGACCGTGCTGGAAGGAAGGTTTTGAGGCAGCAGTCTGAGGTGGCCAGGAATCTGCATTTCTCACAGGCTGCCCTGGGGATGTCAGTGCTGCTGGTCCCAGGAGGCACTTGAAGGGGCTCGCTGTCACCTCGGAAGACCCCTGCTAAATGAGGTGCAGTCCTTCCTTCATGGCCCCCGGGGGCCCCGGTGACCCTACTATTTGTGTCTCTCAGCCCAGCGTGGGGACCCTCGAAGGCTAAGCAGTGAGCGCAGGGAGCAGGAAGGGACATGTGGCGAGGGGTCTTGCTGTGTCCCCAGCTCCGGGGCCAGGAAGCTCAGGGGGTGGCTGGGGCCATCCCAGACCTCAAACCCTCAGGGAGAGCTTGGCAGTTGAGCTGAGCCCCAAAGCCACCGGAAACCGAGGCGCACCACGGGGCCTGAGTGGCATCCGGGCGGCCCTTGGTGGTGGTTCTCAGCTTGTCCTTCCTTCCTCGTGGGCCAGACCCTCTTTCTGGGCCCCGGCTGGGCCTCTGGGGCTGGATGGGAGCAGATGCCCTGTGAATATTTCTGCTGTTCTCTCTCTCTTTAAAGTAAAACCTACGACCCAAAGGACGTAGCGAATGAGGGAGGGCACGGGGCGGTTAGAGCTGGACTTGAAGCTTTTCTGCTAGCCTCTCTGGGCCTCGTTTTCTTGCCTATAACATGGGGAGGCGTGTAGCAGAGCCAGACACAGCGAAAGCTCCCAGGATGCCGGGGGAAGTTCAACCCCGGGCTCCAGCCCCTAGAGGGGTCGCAAAGCCCTGTGCCCCTGGCACCCTTGTGGGCAGGCCGCCCCTGCTGGTCACTGGGGCAGCATCGTGGGGCCACCGGCCACCACGTCAGCTCTGGCCAAGAGCAGTGACCTGTCCCCAGGTGAAGCGGAGCCCGTTCCATGACTCAGCCAAGCTGGTCCGACCGGCCCCGTGGGCACCCAGGAGTGAGTAGGGAGGGAGGAACGTGAGACTGAAACCAGCATTCACGGGGCGTGGGACTCCTGTTAGCCTTTCCCCAGACTCTGGGCTCAAGGCCTGCGCCCAACTTGTCGGAAATGGGGGCTGGCAAATGATGGGTGGGGAAGGCCCCCGAGGACCAGGCCTCCAACCCGGACTTCCTGGGGGGCCGTGCCCGCCAGGGCTTCCATGGGCTGCACAGGTCAGTGGTCGGTGTCCTTCTCAGCAGTCGGAAGCTCCTGCGCCTCTCTGCCTCGGTTTCCCCATCTTGGAGATGGAGAGAAGTTCCGCCCTCGTAAGATAATAACATAAAGCTCTGGGAACAGTCCCTGACACTTGGGGAGTGCATAGAGGTTAGCCGCTGTCATTATGGTTGTTAATGTTATCATTATTATTATCATTATCGTTACTATCATTATTATTTTAAAACTAAGAGCTCACTGTGTGTGTCGGACTGTAAGCTTTGCACCTCTCATGCACAAATCTCAGTGAATCATCCAGCAACCCTATGACGTCACCCACCGTCCCACTGTCCCCCCGTCCCCATTTACAGAGAAGTCTGGGGCTCCGAGACCCGGCTGGGCTGCCGTTCACCCGAGACCAAGGGCCCAGTGGGGTGGAGCCTGGCCCGGCCCCCAGCTGTGCCTGACCCCACATCCCCTGTGACGTGGGGGGTGCTACTTTTGCACCCAATTCACAGACCAGGAAGCAGGGGCTCCCCGAGGCAGTGGGTGGCCGTGCTGAGGAGGAGGAGAGGTCCCGCTGAGGAGGAAGAGTGGTGTGGCAGGTCCCTGATGAGAGGAGCAGCAAAGGCAGCCTCGTTCCTGGGACACCTGCTGGCCCCCAGCCCCTGCCTCGCTTCCTCCGCGCTCAGTGTGGGGTCAGGCCTCCCTCTGTTGTTCATTTCCTTCTCCAGATGCGCCGTCGGGCTCTGTGAGGTGCTTACCCTCCCTGCGTCCTCCCCTCCCTGCCGCCCGGGACGGGACGTGGCTGCCTGCTCTCCCTCCCGGGTCAGCCCCAGTGCCCTTGACCTTGCATGGGATCTCGTGGCGGCCGGGACTGCTGCTCGGTCCCTTCGGGCCCCTTCACAAGCACGGGCACGGGGTTCATCCCAGCCCCCCGCCCCAAGACCTGCAGCATCCACCTTTTTGGCCTTTGCTTCCTCCCGGGAATCAGCCAGACTCATTTCCGCTTCCCTGCTGTGTCCCCGAATCTGGGCCTGCCAGCAGCCTCAGGACACAGCCCCTGTGGTAGCTCACTCGCTCCAGAGCCGGTGCTGAGCTCTGGTGCTCCCCAAGGATCTGCAGGCGGAGGACCCTTGGGGATGGTGGGGAGGTCAGGGACGCAGGACAAACGGAACGAGGAGTTGAGCCCTGCCCACACCCACTATCTGTTCCTCACACCACTCACGGAGCCCCTATGCTGCCCCTGCTGTGCCAGGCGCCAAGGACGGGGTGCTGTGGGTGTGAGAGCGCCCGTTTGCACGCTCTCGGCGCCCGAAGGCTTCCCTCCGTGGAGCCCTCCTCAGGCACTGCACCGAGCACGGTCCAGCCTCGATCCCACGTATGCGAGGGACAGCCTCTGCGCGAGGCTCCTGCACCCGGAGGAGCAGGCTGAGGCTCAGAGAAGCCAAGTCTCTCGTCCCAGGCTGCAGAGCCGGGTCGGACCCAAGTCTGATGCCGCAGGCAGTGCCCCCCTCTCAGTTGAGGACACAGAGGCTGAGGAAGGGCTAGCAGCAGCACGACCCCCTGGCCAGTGAAGCCAGCGAGGGCCTGGGGTCTCGCGCCAACCAGCCTCGAGGCAGCCGGTCACTTCCTTTCTGCACCCGGCATGCCCTGCGAAGCGGCACGTGGCCCCTGTGCCTCGCCCGGTTCCTGCCCAGGGGGCTCGGGGAGTTCTGCCTCCTCCCGTGGCCGCCTGCCTCTGGGGAGGGAGGGAGGCCGGCTGGTGCAGCGGGGAAGCAAGGCAGGTGGCCGTTAGATGGACTTTCACAGACCGCACGTGCTGTGACCCACACCAGACCAAGGGCAGGACGTGGCCGGCCCCTGGGGACCTCTGGCCTTCCCTCTCGGCCACCATCCCGAACCCCGTTCACTGCCACCCCTTCTGCGAGGTGCGGAGATGCTGGGTTGCCGGTTTGTTCTTTACATACCTGGGGTCAGAGTGCAGGGTGGTGTGTTTTGCTTTAAAAAACTTGTTTTCTTTTATTTATTGATTTTAGAAAGAGAAACATCGACTTGTCCCACTTATTCATGCATTCATTGGTTGATTCTTGCATGTGTCCTGACCGGGGATTGAACCTATAACCTTGGCGCATTAGGACGACGCTCTAACCAACAGAGCTACCTGGCCAGGGCTTTTTATTGTTGTTGTTTTAAAGATTTTAGGGAGATATTTTAACAGCCTTGTTGAGCTGCCGTTCACACATAATACAATCGGCCTGTTTAAAGTGTGCAGTTAATCTCAGAACATTTTCGTCTGCCCCCAAAGATGCTCCATGTTCGTTAGCCGCCGCCCCCAGCCCCTGGCAACCGCCGATCTGCTGTCTCTCTCTGCGGGTCTCCTGGTCGTCGTTGCGACCTCTGGACAGAGTCACGCAGCTCGCACCCTTCTGTGTCTGGCCTCTCTCACTCAGCATGGGGTTTGCGAGGTTCACCTGCAGGGCAGCGCGTGTCGGTGCCGCATCCCTTTTGGTGGCTGAGTAGCATTCCCTCACGTCTCCCCCTGCTTCAGAACTGGGTGCCCATGAACCTGAAACATTGATGTCCGCTGACGCTGGCTCCTGATTTTCCCCAAACACTGAACACAGACCACGGCCACCCTGGGAGCACCGGGGAGGGGACAGGAGCGGTGCAGGGGGCAGGGAGCAGAGGTTTTCCGGGGCCGGGTACTCTCTGCAGAGAGGGGGCAGCATGTGTTTGGGGAACCTCTCGACCACAACGGTGCATGACCCCCCGCGTGAGTGGCACTTCCTCCTCCCGAGCCTGGCTTTCCTCTGGTTTCAAGTCCTGTCCTCCCCTGGCTGTTCTGCTTCTAAGTGGCTGACATCCGTCCTCCTCCTCCCCACCCGGGCACGCCTCCCTGCTCCCCAGGAGCACCGGCCTGTGCCCTGGGTCTCTTCCAAGGCCGCTGCCCATTAAAATCCACGGAGCAGGGAGAAGAACAGAGTGAACAGGAAGCAGACTCCAGGAGCAAAGGGCAGCCTGGTGTGGGAAGGTCAGGGAGGCGAGGGACTTACTGCCACCGCGCCCCCAAATTTGAAGCTCGAGGGCCCCGAGATGCCCGTGCCCACTGACAGGGCTGCTGTGTCGGGCTGACTCACCCTCTCCTTTCCCAAGTCAGCATCTTTTCGTTTCTTACCAGCTTCACCGAAACCCAATTCCCGTAGCCTTCGAGTCACCCAGGAAAACGCACAGTCCACTGGCTTCCGTATGTCCACAGAGCTGTATGTCCGGACATCTCCATCAGCCCCCAAAGCAAGCCGTGTCCCGCCCCACTGCCCCCAATCCCCGGCCCCCGGAGACCAGCGGTCTGCCTTCTGTGCCCACGGGCTCGCCTGCTCTGGACACGTTGTAGAAATGGGGCCAGACCCTCCGTGGTCTTTTGTGTCTGGATTCTTCCACTCAGTATCGTATTTTCAAGTTCCACTCGTGCTGCAAAAGGGATCCGTGTTTCACTCCTTTTGACGGCTGCACAACATTCCATTGTGTGGATGGACCACATTTCATGTGCCCAGGTGTCTGCGGGCAGACGTCTGGGGTGTTCCCTCGTTATGGTTGTTGGAATCCTGCTGCTTCGAGCACCCGTACGCGTGTTTTTACATGGACGCATGCTTCCCTCTCTCTCGAGTACACACCAGGGAGCGAAGTGGCTGGGTCGGGTGGCACCCCTGCGCCCCTCGCCTTGGGGACCTGCCAGACTGTTCTCCAAACCTCCAAGCCAGCATCCTGCGGCCCTGACCCTGCAGGGGCCCACAGAGGGTCTCTCTCCCTGGGGGTATGATGGGCCACAAGTGGTCTCCGATCTCTCAGAAAGGGGTGCAGTTCTTACACCCCTCTATTTTCCTGGAGGTGAATTGCCAGGACAATTATCGGATTCCCCAAAGCGTTTGTGAGCACCCAGCTCCTCCCTGCTCCCGCCAGCCCAGATGTTAGAGGAAGAGACAGGCCAGTGAGGCACCTTCGGGTCCTGTCTCCGCCCTGTCCCCAAGGTCCCCAAGGGCCCTGCTAAGCGGTGACACACCGTATGACATTGCTTTCTTTTCTCCCTCTTTTCCCGGTGCCTGTCCTTCCTGGGACCCAGCAAGGAGAACTTCAACAATGTCCCCGACCTGGAGCTCAACCCGATCCGATCCAAAATCGTCCGTGCCTTCTTTGACAACAGGTGGGCCTTTTTCTCCGAGCCACCTGCTCGCAGACGACGCTGTCCATGGGGGAGCGTGTTGCTCGTGCCACGTCTCACAGCCCTCGTGTGCTCAGAACCGGCACTCGTGCTGACACAGAGGAGAAGGGGCAGCTGTGCGGGGTGGGAGCTCCGAGCCCAGGGCTGGGTCAGGCAGTTCTAGATTCGTCGCTGGGTGACTTTGGGCAGCTCACTCAGTCCCTCTAGGGGTCCCTATTAGTTAGCTATGGCTGCGTAACAAATTACCCCCAAACTTAGCAGTTTATAACAGTGAGTATTAATATCTCACAGTTTTGGTGGGTCAGGGACCTGGGTGCAAACAAGCTGAGTTCTCGGGTAGGGGTCAGCTGGGGTTGCAGAGATCGCTGACACACAGGGAGAACCGGCAGAAAGAGGAAGGAAGGAAACGGGCCATATGATGGGGTAGGACTTCCCCAACCCGGTACAAGTTATGTGAGCCTGAACTGCTCAGCTCTGATTGTGCCGGGGCTGTGGGGCCTGAGCAAGATGCTGAGCCTCTCTGAGCCTCACCTGTTCATAATTCAGGGAAGTGGGGAGTCCTCAGGTGACCCCAGAAGATACAAAGGCCTTCCTCCAGGGCCCTGACTGAGGGCACCCCATTTAGGACACAGGATTGGAGAGCAGGTGTGGCTGGTTCCAGCTGCTGGGTCTGGGTTTCCTGCCCTCTGCACTCTCGTTGCCTTTGGAGACCATGACCCTGGCCCATGTGGACCTCCCGGGGACACTATGATGGTGAAACAGTCTGCCTCTGACCTTCCCTGAGAAGGACACATGGCCTTTTTTCCCGGGTGCTAATCTCAATTGCAGCAGCCACTGTGGCAGCCAAAACCACTTGGGAAGGTCATGTGAGCCTCGACAGTGAGAGAGGCCTCTGAGGAGCTCAGTGATTCCCGGGGCTGTTTTATACCCTGTGAGTCAGGTCCGGGCCCCTGGCGGCAGGAACTCTGAGATTATTGAGGATCCATCTGGAGGAGCAGGGGGAAGCTTTGTAAGATAGAAGACCTCAGGGAGGGAAGACTTAGAAAAACTCTCCAAGACTGGGCTCCCTGTGTCCGGAGGAAAACCGCCTCGTCTTGTGTCACCTTTGTAGTTTTCACGACCCACCTCCTGTGTTCCCGGCTGGGGACTGACCCGCCTCGCTCTGGAAACTCTCCTGGCATGCACAGCCGGGACCAGCGAGATGTGTGACCTGTGAAGTGCGGTGCCCGGTGCAGGGTCAGCCGGTATCTGGGAGAGGATAGATGGGCCCCCAAGAGAGAACCACAGACATGCCCTTTTAAACCGAGGGATGCTCATGACCCGGGTGGATCCCACACAAAATTTTTTTATTTTTCACAAATTTTTTTTTAGTTTTAAATGTTGTTCAAGTATCCCATGCACATTTTAAGCACTAACCCTTAACTTCATCGTCCTGGGCCAGCCGGAGAAGCGCCCCTTTGCATGGACGCACAGTCAGGAAGGGTAAGGGATGCTCGCCCCGCCCTTCCGGTGGGTGGTAGCTCCCTCCGGGAGCCATCAGGCTGTTGCTGTTGAAGTCGGTCGGCAGCGAGGGGGCCAGGAGCCCGTGTCTGGTTGAGGCGGACTCCACAGCTGCTGTCTCAAGAGCAGCTGCGTCTGGGGGCCCGCCCGGGTGCTGTCACGCTCAATCATGGAGCACCTGCCCACTGGGCGTCAGGCACGGTGCTGGGTGCTGGGCGCACGGCAGACCCAGCGCTGTGTGTGTCCTGAGCCCCGCCCAGAGCGCCAGCCCTTTCTGGACCCTTAAGAAAAGTCCATCTACAGGGACAACCTCAAACCCACCCGTATTTACTTTGAAAACCTGCGATCATGGTGAACGTTGCACTCAGGTGGTAAACAGGTAACCCAGAGCTGCTGGCGGCTGATGGGGACAGCACAGTTTCGGTCAGCTGCCAGAGAGCGGGAGTCGGCAAGCGTTTTCTGTAAAAGGCTGGGGGACAAATATTTCAGGCTCTGTCACAGCTGCTCAGCTGAGCCTTTGTAGCACGAACGCAGAACAGACGATATGCAAATGAGCGGGCATGGCCGTGTGCCAATAAAACTTTATTTATGGACACTGAAATCTGAATTTCATGTAATTTTCACTTGTCGTGAAAGGCTGCTGTTCTTTCGGATTTTTCCCCCCCCAAATACTCTTTCAGCCATTTCAAAATGTGAAAACCCTTCTTGGATCACAGGACATATCAGAACAGGTGGCCCATTCGGGCTGCTGTTTGCCGATCCCTGGTCTAAAGGGAAAGGGTCAGGAGGTGACTTAGGGGAGTCACTGGCTGGCCCTGTGCCTCAGTTTCCCCATGTGGGAGCATGCACCTCTGTGCACCTTGGTGCAGCCAGGTGGCCCTGCCTCCCAGCCCCCAGGCGGTGAGCTCTGGGGGGACCTCACAAAGGCTCCGCTGTACCTCCCGGCCCCCAGCCCCCCACCAGCAGGTTGTTGGGACACAGAATGCAAGGCTAGGACAGCCATCGGTGCGGGGGAGTGTTGTCCCCAAGAGCCGCGTTCTCTGAGCTGTTGGTCACCGTTCGCTCATTTCCAACACGCCCTCGCCGCCCCCACAGGAACCTGCGCAAGGGACCCAGTGGCCTGGCCGACGAGATCAGCTTCGAGGACTTTCTGACCATCATGGCGTACTTCCGGCCCATCGACATCGCCATGGACGAGGAGCAGGTGCAGCTGTGCCGGAAGGAGAAGCTGCGGTGTGCGTGTCCCTCCCCGTTCTGCAGGGGCGGGGCGGGGAGTGTGGGGGCTGCGGCCAGCAGGAGGGGAGGTGGGGATGCCAGCCCTTGGGAGGTTGGTCCCAACCATCCCGCCTGGGAAAGGTGCCAGGTGTGTCTGTCCTCCGGAGTTGCCCCGTGGTGGCCTCCTCGTGAACACCTCTCAGCAGCTGGGGGTTCCTGGAGGCAGAAGGGGTTATGGGTGATGAGAGAAGGGCAAGGCCCTCGATCTAAACAAACTGGGGTTCCAATCCGGCCTTTCCACTGGGCAGCTGGGCAGCTGTTTGACCTTGAACCTGAACATGGGATCTTATTGTGAAGCTGGGCCAGTCAGAGGCTCGATGAGATGGCACAGGCAGAGTCCTTGGCCCACAACAGGTGTCCCTGAGAGCTGGTTTCTTCCCTGCCCACGAGTGGTGCTCAGCTCACAGGAGGGGCCCCTGCAGGGCCTCAGGTGACCGGCCCCCGGCTGTGGGGTGTGCTTGGCTATAGTCCACACTGGCCAGCAGTGCAGGGACCTGGGTGGCCTGCGTCACGTGTCCCTTGTGGACTCTCCCATGACTTGGGCACCCCTTTCTACCCTACCCCGAGGCAGACTGGTCGGTGGGAAATGGAAATGTGGGGGCTGGGCTGTGTTTAGTTTGGGGTCGGGTAGCGAGGGCTGGTGGACACTGCACATTGGGTGTTCCAAGGTCCTCCTGTGGCCCTCAGACAAAGAGGGGGCCAGGCCTGGGGGCCGTGCAATCGGATGAACTTGGGTCCAAGCCCCTGGTTTCCTCTCCCTTAGCAGGGTGGTTGTGGGCAAACACCTTAACGTGCATGTGCTCCAGCCCCTCCAGCCTGAGAAACAGGCCCAGGCAGCCCTGGCTTCCGGGGTGGTGTGAGGATGAGAGGGATGGGTGTCCAACCGGCGCCTCTGGTCAGCGCTGGGCAAATGCCAGTGCAGAGGCCCTCGTGGTGGGCCTGAGGCTCCCTGAGGCCCAGCCCAGAGGGCAAAGAGGTCCCCTGCCCTTTGGTTCCTGGCCTCTGTGGGCTGTGGGGTGCCGAGTTCTGGCAGCCAAGGAACAAAGTGGGTGTCACCAGGAGGAGGCCCTGCACCCCCATGCCCACAGCAGGCAGCTCAGCTCGGCCAGGGCCGAGATCATGGCTGCCCTCCAGGCTCCACCAGGGACGACACACCGATTCATCTTCACGTCGGCAGCATGGCTGCATGGCCCACACTCAATGCGACAGGCCGTCCTGGGTCCTAACCCGAGTGTCGCTCACCAAGTCTCTGCAGTGCTGTACCGGGGAGACGGGGCTCAGAGAAGTGGGGCCACTTGCCTGAGGTCACCCACCAGGAAGTGGCTGGTCTGCCCCATGGCCTGTGCCCTTGACCTCTATGGCTTTGGCATGTAGGTTTCACTATTGGGGTCTTTTGCTTAGTTTGTGGTAGACGTAGGAGCCAGGAAGGTTCGGGGAGCCAGGGGGAGCTGGCTCCCCTCCAGCCCCACTGAATCAGCCCCTCCCCCCACTGCCCCCCCCCCCAGTTCTGTTCCACATGTATGACTCGGACAGTGACGGCCGCATCACCCTGGAAGAATATCGAAATGTAAAGTATGCCCCTCGCCTGGCCAGGGCTCCCGGCGCCCCCACCCCCCGCCCTGCAGCCCGGATGGAGGCCCACGGTCCCCCGTCTCTGCCTGGCCGGCAGGTGGTGGAGGAGCTTCTGTCCGGAAACCCGCACATTGAGAAGGAGTCCGCCCGTTCCATCGCCGACGGGGCCATGATGGAGGCGGCCAGCGTCTGCGTGGGGCAGATGGTGAGTGCCCTCCTGCCCCCGCTGGCTCCCTTCAAGCCCTGGAGGGTGCGGCTGTCCTGCTCACCCCTCTCTCTGAGCCGCATGGAGCTTTTCCGATCTCAGGGGACCCACTGGAGGGAGGCTCCCTGCCCTGATCGGGGGAGCTGGGCCAGGCAGGCGGTGCTGGGCGAGGGTGCCTGCAGACCAGTTGTGTGGCCTCCGGCCCGGGCAGCCCCGTGGCTGGTCGGCATAGAGCACAGACTCACTTCATTGGGTGTGTTTACCAGTGAGTGGCTCAGAGGGGCTGTGTGGCCTTGAGGCAGGGGTCTGCAGGGAGCTCTCTCGTGGGCCACCTGGTCTGAGGAGCTAGGGCGGGGTGGGGGACTGTGCCTGAAACAGAGGCGAGGGCTAGGCCTTCAGTGCTTGTGGGCCGTGCAGGGCGGAGGGTCCCCACTGCCCCGGGAGAGATGCAGAGGCACTTACCTGGCC